>ONZK01003074.1:26600-37236 GCA_900322385.1 Pharnaceum exiguum
GCATTCTTAATTATTTCATTGCCGAAAATTTGCAATCAACCAAATAACAACTGATCATATGCTTGATTAGAAGAGGAAGTGACCAAGCAGTTGATTAGGAGTAAGGGATCGTTGGTAAGAAGAGGAAGATCACTTGAATATTTGTTCGTTACTCTTACTAGGTCGAATAAACCTTAACTTTAGTAGATGAACAAAACAAAACAATAAATGTCGTCTACAAAGAAGTATTTATTAATTCATTTGGTTGAATTGATGGGAAATTGTGTAATAATTATACGATACAATAGTTGTTAAGCATATGAAATTCTTTAAACAATTACCTTCATTAATCATTGGCAACTAATAAACAGGTTAAACTGTAAATTCCGTGCATCGCACGGGAGCTGCACTAGTAAGGGTAATATAGTCATTTCAAATTATTTTTTTTCTATAACATGTTTATCAGGCTGACAATGAAAGTTGGACGAAAGAAGTACACATTAAGACACACTTTGTTATTGTGATATTTAATATTACAATTGCTTAAAACAACTCACAAATTATTTCTACATATTAGTTACAACTTACTAATCTCACAAAAAGCACCTACATAAATTTCTTCTTGAAATACGTGATGTTGTACGTTAAGAGTTGACCTTATACATACTATATCATATATGGAATTCCCCCCACCCAAAAAAAATCTCCTGATCCCTGAAAATGTTAGTAATAATTTGTTTAATTTGGTCAAAAATTAGTATTCAATTTTATCTCAAATTAATTCTAATAATGATATATAAAACTAAATGTAAATTATCAAGTTATGCATTAGTGACACACTGCACACAAGTCCAATTATGTGTAAGTGAAAATCAGGAATATTATTGAAGAAACTATGGCAACAATATTTTACAAATCAATGTGATAGCACATTTTTCAGGAAGGAAAAAGTTGATGGTTGGCTAACAAATTTTGGACGGCTTCATAATCGTGATATTGTATGGAACTTTTTGGTTTGAAGAATTGGACATAATTCTCCTCTTTTTTTTTCAATGAGGAGAAAATTGGGAGTATACCTTGAGAGGAGACACTCCTAATTCATTCCTTATTAAAAAAGTGGAAGTTAATAACATATCGAGGAACCGAATTACTCCAACATAGGGGTGCTAATAAGTTGCTTAGGCTTGCTAACTTATTGAAATCAACTCGACAAACGACGACCCTAGTTGAGAGAGGCCAAACTCAAGTCAAAGTTTTTTTTATTTTAATTTTGTTTTAAATTTACTTCATAACATTTTTTTTAATCGTTTATCCTTTTCACTATCGTCTCTATTTAGAACAACTATATATTATATTGTTTCTAAATATTTCCTTATCCCGCATTGTGTGATGAAGTTTGATGGTAAGTATGAAGAAAATTATAGGTTTAAAGACTTTCAATCAAAGATACTAAGCTAATTCAGTCATTTTAAAGTCACCTATCAATTTTTAAATCATTATTTGAGTAAATTTTAAATAATTAAAAATCAAATTGATAACTTCTAACAATAATGAACAAGCTCAAAAAAAAAAGAACTCGAGACTCAACCCGAACTCTAAAAATATCTATCGAGCGCGAAGAGATAGACCTAACTCAAGTGCAACTGTACTCATTAACACTCACATGTAGTAGGATTATACATAGAACTTCTACTCACCTTCTTACTTAGTTTTATTTAAAAACAAAAGTCAACACTAAGTGTACTAGTATTGTTAAGTTTGCAAGTGTGCAACTACTAGTCTACTACCCACCATTGTACAAGTATACTATCTAATTATGTAGATGTAGAAAATGAAAAAAAGAAAACAGTTCAACTTTTATTTCATTCTTTCCATGTACACTATAGTTATAGTTTCTAAAGAAAAAGATTATTAAAATGTAATTTTTTCTTTTTTGATAGGATATTAATAAAATGTAAAGTTGTAAACACATTACTCTTAACATTATTAAGCGTAAAAACTAAAAGAAATAAAAAAAAACAGTACAGCTAAAAAGGGTCCTAAAACTAAAACCCTAATCATTTAAATACAACTCATCACTTGAAGTACTAGTGTCTCTCTCTCTGTCCGCAACCTTCGTTCATTTTTCTCCCTTCCCTTCTTCTTTTTTGCCAACATCATCACCCTACACAGCACACACACAAATTCTAGTCCCATCATCCATCATCGTCAACCACACCTAATAGTCTCTCTAAACCCTAGGGATGCTCTCGGTAGCTAGCCTCTAGGGTTTAGATTTCATTTCCTTAAAAACAAAAAAGAAAAAAAAGGCTTTACTGAAAAGTTACTATTCCATTTAATTTGTTTTCTTTTCATTTGCAAATGGATCTTCCAAGTTTGGCTGTGATTCTACGAGCAGCTCTTAGTCCTAATCCTGAGGAGCGTAAGGCTGCTGAGGACAGTCTCAATCAGGTTTGTTCGTTTCTTGCTTTTCTTGCTTCTTGCTTGCAACTCTTTTTTTGTTGTTGTTATTTTAATCTTTATTTATTGGTTATTATTTGTTTTGTTTTTTTTTTCAATTATTGATTAGAGAAGTTGGAATTTTGATATTATTATTAGTAGTTTTGCTAGTTGAATGGCATGGGACCCATGCGGCAATTTATTGAAATTATTGACTTTCTTGATCATTTTTTTTTATTATTATTATTAAAATACTATTATTATTTGGTGAGAATTCTTTCATTGAAGTGGGACCCATGTGTCAATTTAGTGAAAATGTTCGGTGAGGTGTTTTTTAGGAAGTTGCTATTGCATGGAAAATTCAATGTTGGTTCTTTTGGGTAGATGGTGAAGCTTGTCCTCGGTTGCGTACGAGTGAGTATTTGGCTGTGGTTAGTGAGCTGCTGCTGGTAGATTGGTATGTGAGAAATCAGTGTGAGATTTCGGGATGAGTATGGAAATTGATCAAGTTTGAGTTTGGTTTTTCGGTATAAGTGGCCAGTTGCTAGTTTGTGTTTTTTATTTTATTTTTTGTTGAGTCCCTTTACAGAGTTGACTGAAAGTGGAGACAAACAATTTTGTGGAAGTTGACCCGGTCTGAGAGTTTCTCGGGAGTTGTTGGTGTTTTTTTTTTCCTGTGCTTAAAGTATATAGGTGGCAAGTTGATTGTGTTTCAAAGATTTGGATCAGCGGTTTCTTTGAGAATTTTGGGCTAGCAGCGTCTTGTTTGGTAATCCCTTGCTGGGTGTGTTATAGAGTGACTTTTTTTGGGGTCTTGTCTTAGTTTGAAGTTTTTAGCTAGTGTTTGAAATTTTGTTGCTGGACTTTTTGATGAATTGGTCAAGATTGTGGTTTTGACTTGGTTTAAGTTGGCAAAGCTGGTGGTATTAGCTGCTGATTATATGATGCTGATCAAGGAGTTTGTTTTAAATTATGTAATTTTGCAGTTTCAGTTCACACCACAGCATACAGTGAGGCTGTTGCAGATAATTGTGGATGGGAACTGCGACTTGGGAGTGAGGCAAGCTGCCAGCATTCACTTTAAAAACTTTATTGGCAAGAACTGGGCGCCTCATGACCCTGGTATGTCTTCTCTTTGGTATTTTTAGCGCTGGAATGTTCCGGTTATGTTAGAAAGTAGAAACAATAATCTTGTCAATCTTATTTGATGTTGCTTTGAATTGTAGATGAGCAATCTAAGATCCCCCCAGCTGACAAAGAAGTAGTGCGTGAGCATGTTCTTGGGTTTGTGGCTCAGCTTCCTCCTTTGTTAAGGTAAATGGTATTTCTCTGTCATTGCTACCATGTCATTTCAGGGAGACTAAGTTTTGTATTTTAATGGTAATGTCAATTTACCTTTATTTCAAGATCAAAATGAAAAAGACAGAAGTAAAGTTGTGCCCTTTATGTAAATAAATATACTAACCCCTCTTATTTGCAGGCTGCAGCTTGGTGAGTGCCTGAAGACGATTATCCATGCTGACTATCCAGAGCAGTGGCCTGGCCTCCTTCATTGGGTGAAGAATAATCTACAAGAGCAACAAGTTTATGGTGCTCTATTTGTATTGCGAATTCTGGCTAGAAAATACGAGTAAGCATACTTGTTTGTGCCTCGTGTGCTTCATACTTGTTTGCCATAGATCTTTCTTTTGGCTGTGATGGTTCAATTCTACTTCATGGCTTGTTTGGAACATGTTTAACTTTAAATCTTTGCTTGAACTACTTCCTTTTGTTTTCCTTTCTCAGTGAAGATAGATCTTAGATTCTTAAATTTCCCTTTCTTCTCCTGGGTTTAATTTGTCCTTCTATTCTGGCATTTGTATGTGATGGTTTCTCCTCTTTCCCCCCTCTTAACCCATACCGAACTTGTGGATATTATGCTGAGGGCCTGCATTCAATTGAATTGAGGTGAAAATGGAACTGGTACTTATAGTTTAGTGTGTACTGTTTAGAGAATGGCCGTCATGCCTGATCATGTGGCATGAGTAGAATTTAGTCCGTGTCACATGCCTCTGTCCATTCTGTAGTGCTGTTTCTTATAGAGTTGCAATTCTCCCAAATACACGTTACTCTTTTTTTCTTCTGTACTCTCCCTCTTCTCACAACAACAAAGATCTTCGGTGCAACGAGAAAATACGATTGAACTTGGGAGTCGTTGAAATTCAAAGGTGGGGCAGCGAATTATGTGGCGTATATACCACCTTTGGCTACATCGATCATACATACCATCGGCCTCGTCAAGGTTGCTAAAAATCCAACTGCGTAGTGCAGCTTAAACGTGAGAAACAAGTAAACAAAGTTTCTTGTTCTCTACTAAAGTTATGTATACTGCAATTTGAGTGAAGAAGAAACATCTCATATCATCTGCAACAGTATTTGCATTTCGCTTTTCTTTTTCATGTGCGTCATTCTCAAGGTTGCTTTTGCAGGTTTAAGTCAGATGACGAGAGGACGCCCGTACATCTTATTGTTGAGGAGACTTTTCCTCCTCTGCTAAACATTTTCACCAAGCTTGTCCAGATACCGAACCCTCCTCTCGATGTTGCAGAACTTATCAAGCTCATATGTAAAATTTTCTGGTCATCAATCTATGTACGTATATTAAGACGTGGCTTCTGTATCTTTCGCTTTTGATTTTAACAAGTATCTTCTTTATCTGCTTGGGTACATGCTGTATGGATTTCTAGACCTTGGAACTTATGAATGGCCGACGTTTTTACCTGCACGTTGATCTGCAACTAATTACTGCAACGCCATTGGTTTTTTGCTCAATATTGTTTCTATACTATCATTTCAGCTGGAGATTCCCAGACAACTGTTTGACGCCAACTTGTTCAATGCTTGGATGGTTCTATTTCTAAACATATTGGAGAGACCTGTTCCTTTAGAAGGGCAACCTGCTGATCTGGAACTGAGGAACTCATGGGGTTGGTGGAAGGTTAAGAAATGGACAGTTCATATTTTGAACCGGCTGTACACAAGGTTAGTGGATGCTGAAGCGACATATCTGGCTTGCACTGATGTCTAGATAGCAACTGTCTTAGTCCAGAAGAAATTATGTGGCGACTCCAGTACTCTTGATTTGAGACTTGTGAGGGAGTGTTGAATGCTATAGTCTGACAGAGAACTAGACCTGTCTTTGACTTGGTTATTGGGTTAAAAACTTCATGTCCATGTTAAAACTGTTTTTTGTGCATTTCTCTGCTAAAGGTGTAACCGTCTCACAGCCAAAATCCAGATTGATCGAGTTTTTTTGTTAAATTTACTGTCATCAGATTTGGAGACCTGAGAATTCAGAACCCAGAGAACAAAGCTTTTGCGGTGATGTTTCAGAAGAATTATGCAGGGAAGATTCTGGAATGCCATTTAAATTTGCTGAATGTCATCCGCAGTGGTGGCTATCTACCTGACAGAGTTATCAACCTGATTCTACAGTATCTAAGCAACAGGTTTGTGATTGTGTGTGTTGGTTTGACTTAGGGTCTTTATCTATGTGATTTGTTGTTAGATAACTTGGGTGTCTAGGCTTTGCCTCACTAATCTCATGGTCCCAGAAAACCTCTGGTGGCCTTGAGGAGACTCTTAACTTGGGACCTCTGGAATGGAATTCAACTCAGAGGAAGACAAACTGAGCTACCTTAGTGTATTTATTAGTTTGCATAAAAGTTATTAAAAACGCCTGCAGCCATCTGATATTAGTGCAACTACTAATATTGTTTGTTTTTTATGTGGCAGTATCACTAAGTCCAGCATGTATAGCTTGCTCCAACCTCGGCTTGACGTTCTTCTTTTTGAAATAATTTTCCCTCTCATGTGTTTCAATGACAATGATCAGAGACTTTGGGACGAGGATCCCCATGAGTATGTAAGGAAAGGCTATGGTGAGTTTCTAGGACTTTCTCTAGGTCTCCTACAATCATTTACATTGGATTGTTATTGGCAATGGATATACTTCTAATCAAATATTCTGTTTTCAGATATCATTGAGGATTTGTACAGTCCAAGGACTGCTGCGATGGACTTTGTGAGTGAATTGGTTAGGAAGCGTGGGAAAGACAACTTGCAAAAGTTCATCCAGTTCGTTGTTGAGATGCTAAAGAGGTATCTTTCAAATTGTCTCCTTTATATATTAATAAACATTTTGTGAATTGTGGTACCCTATCTGTTTTCTGGCATGCCATCCAGCTGATATTACTTTGTGTAACACTTTCAGGTATGATGAAGCTCCAGCTGATCAGAAGCCTTATAGGCAGAAGGATGGTGCCCTTCTAGCTATAGGTGCACTTTGTGATAAGTTGAAGTCGACTGCACCATACAAATCTGAGTTGGAGCGTATGTTAGTACAGCATGTTTTCTCTGAGTTCAACAGTCCTGCCGGTCACTTGAGAGCTAAGGTCTGAGTTTCTCTGATCCCTCTGTGGCCCATGCTTAAGATTGTTGTGTAAGGGGTTGTTGGTTATGAGTATGATTTTGTGTCCCTTTTAAAAAGGAAAGTTGGACACTTGTCTCATTGGCTGCAGGCTGCAGCTAATCTTTCTTTTGAGACTGGAGTTTTCTTGTACTTCTCTTGATGTGAATTGATAAGTTATTATTGAAGTGTGTATGGAAGTAAATTATCCATTCCCTTGACCTTGAGTACTCATGGCTTTGTACTTAAATGGTTTAATGTCAGGCGGCATGGGTTGCTGGCCAATATGCCCACATCAACTTCTCTGACCAGAACAACTTTCGTAAAGCTTTGCACAGTGTGGTAGCTGGGCTTCGCGATCCAGAGCTCCCTGTACGCATTGATTCAGTTTTTGCGCTAAGATCTTTCGTGGAAGCTTGCAAAGGTGTCCACATGTTGCTTATTATAATTCATTAAAGTTGTGATTTGTTGTGTTTTCCTGCATTTCTTTATCGGGAAACTTCGTTTTTTTTGTGCAGATCTGGGAGAGATACGCCCCATTCTACCACAGTTACTTGATGGTATGCAACATTGGAAACATTGTGCTTGATATGCTAAATTTCACCAATTGCTTTACATCTCATTGCCCTAACCCCTGGCCTCCTGCAGAATTCTTCAAACTTATGAATGAGGTTGAAAATGAAGACCTGGTATTTACTCTGGAAACAATTGTTGACAAATTTGGGGAGGAGATGGCACCTTATGCTTTTGGATTATGCCAAAATTTGGTAAAGAGCTTGGAAGCTTCTTGTGTTACTTCTTGTGTTGCCTAGTTAGTGCAATTCCAAATAAAATATTTTCTTGTCAGGCCTCTGCATTCTGGAAATGTATGAGCACAGCTGAAGCTGAAGAGGATGGTGATGACCCAGGTGGTGCATTGGCAGCAGTTGGCTGTTTACGTGCCATAAGCACGATTCTTGAGTCAGTTAGCCGGCTTCCACATCTTTTTGCCCACATTGAGCAGACCCTTCTTCCAATTATGCGAAGGATGTTAACTACTGATGGTCAAGGTATGGGTTTGCTTGGTGTTGATTCTCTGTTGGTTTTGTGATTCATCCTTCCTAGCATGTTTCTATGTGTTAAAAAATCCCGCTTAGAGAGTTGACTAAGCTATCACCAGTCATTGGAAGACGGGTTAAGGAGTAAAGTTAATCTTTATATTTTGTTGGTAAGTTGTTTGTGACGTTTGAATATATCCTGGCACAATAGTTATTTTTTGTTTCTTCATTAATGATCATGTATACTGAATCATGCTTATTAAATTAAAGTTAATATTTACAGTAATAGCTAGCGTTTGAGCTATTCTGTCTTCTACTTCTGTTTGGTTGACTGTGTGTTAGAACTAGGAAGTGACAGGATTCAAGTCACTTATGAAGTTAGCCTTCTTTTCTCTGTTTCTTTGATGTTGGTTTTCTGTAAATATTTTGGATCTGCAAAGTGAGCTGGTGAAACTGATCGAAATTAGAAACCTGTCACTTGACTCACCAAACTAGTGTTGACACAATACTTGTGTGAAATGGGTCCATACTTGCAGCGATTTTGAGACGCTCAATATATCTAAAAATCTCATTATTTGACCTCTTTGTACCCATTAGTATCCTTCCCAAAGTGGTTGCATGGAAGGATCTGTTTCACAATTTTTTTTCTTAAAAGAAATTTACCATACGGTCACTTAAAAACCACTGAGGGTCTGGACGGAAGTTCTCTGTTATCTTCATGTTGCCCTTCTTTTGGCCAGGGTCTGTTTTTTTTTTGTGGTGGGCTGCAATAATCTTAGGTATCCATAAAGTGGCTAATAGTTTTGTGACGATCAGTCATACTATATCAGTCATACTATATAACCTATGAAGTAAGCCTAGAACTAATTAAGTCTTGTTGTCTGAAAAGTGAAAACTACTCATTCTGCACTATCTAAAAAAGGTTAATAGAGGTATCTACTCTGGTGTTGTGAATTTTGTATTGATGATAAATGTGCTCAATGTAATATTTCTTCTTTATTATTTTGTTTTTCTATTCCTGTCCTGTTCTTAGTTAGCTCAACTTGTAATGAAATTATTTTGAAATTATTTACTTCTATGGTGTGTACAGAGGTCTTTGAAGAAGTTTTGGAAATTGTGTCATATATGACATTTTTTTCACCAACTATCTCTATGGAAATGTGGAGTCTCTGGCCGTTAATGAGCGAAGCATTGACCGATTGGGCTATTGATTTCTTTCCAAGTAAGTACTTTCTTATTTCTCTAGCAATTTTCTTTACTTTGCATCATCGAAAGCTAGAATGTAACTGTAGATTTTGGTTTAGCCTAAGTTACTCCGACACGTGAACTTAACCCAGGTGTCGACACGAGACCGATCCTGGGTCTGATACCGTATGTTCAGACAAGATGCCGACACTTAGAGTTCGTGTCTGGCTGTGATGCTTTGAAGGAGAGAAAAGGAGACAGAGTTGGGGAAGGGAGGGAGGGGGTTCCAGCGGCAAATGAGTAGAGAAGAAAATAAGGAGAGGTGTTTCTGGAGAAGACAAGTGAGAGAAAGGAGGAAGGGGGAAGGCGGCTGCTTGCTGCTCTTAGCGTTAAAAAGTGCTAAAGTGTAAAGATTAAGGATAATAGTGGGTCAAAAAGAATGGGAGAAATATTGTGGGTCAAAGACTCAAATTGGGCCGTGTTTCTCTAATATCATTTTGTAGTTACACTTGTTATATTGACCAGTGTTTTCCTTCAGTTAGTTTGTCACTTCTAGATGAGTCTGGTTGACAAGGGCGAGCACATAAATTTTTTGACATCACCAGAAATTGCCGTCAGATCAAAATTTAGAAATCTATCTGCTTTTCAAATTCATTAGTAAAATTGTCTGACAGGTATGGTAGCGATCAAGTTTTCTAACGTTATGATAGCCTGTTCAAGATTGATGTACTGGCTTGTGACAAGGGAGATTGGTGTGTTTGACTAGTTTTTTTAGAGCATGTCAAAATGAAAGGGCAATCAAATTCTACGTGATTGTGAAGGAAATGCTGCTTTAGTTACATAGCTATCAGCTTGCACTAGAAGAGGACAGGGGATGTGTTTGTGCAGGGGGTTCATTGTTCAGTTGGCTATGAAGATTTGCGTCTTCAGTTACTTTGTTGGGCTGTAACGTTTATCTTTTATGGTTCTGAGATGCATCTTTCAATTTCAACCATACCCCAGGATAAGTTGGGACATCACTGGCTCAACAGAAGATAGTGTTAACGTGTGCACAGATCCTTAGGTTGGACTGGTTATGCATTTGCTGACAATAAGTGAAAAAAGGCCTATGCAGCTAGTGTACTGATAAGAGGTTGATTACTTGTCCAGAGTTTATGGTACACTCTGCCTATTAGGCGCTTGTCGATCATCCAAAGGTGTAAAATTGGTTCTTCTTAGTCAAATGTTGCTAGCAGAAATCACACTCCATATTTAGGTATTGCCTGTGGATATAGAGATAGGGTAGAAAATTAGATGCATTGCGAGAGATCTGAGAAAGATCATGAACTTCAGGGGTGGTTTGTTTTGAATTTTTTTTATGTTCTTTTTTGTTGGTTGGGTTTATTAGATCAACCCAGCCTAAAAATTCTGTCTGTTTGAGGGTTTAGATTGGGCCAGCCACAACTTTGGGTTGTGTTAACCCCCCAAATACAGCGTTTAACCAACCCCGTCACCAACAACAGCAGCCCAGCTTAATCCCCATTTCAAAAGGGGGGGGGGGGGGGGGGTC
>ONZK01003074.1:52200-72334 GCA_900322385.1 Pharnaceum exiguum
TTATCGTTTTGTTACGCTAATTGAATTACTTTTTGAGGGCCTAAACAATATAAATGGCCCAAAAGGTCTCTACAAACTGGACTTCAACAAAGATACTACTCCGTGGAACTTCTAACTGCTCACAATATGCGTATCTTATTTTTGTTGATGCAGATTATAGTGCTCATCAATGAGATCGTTAAAATGCCTGAACTTCTACATCAAAGATTCAATCATTAACAAGCTAAGGGAAATAAACAACAAACAGTTTTACCCTTTTTCTTTCAGGCGTTCAGCGATTTCAAACTGGAAGATTATGTGCCAAACTAAGTATTTCTATCAATTATTTTCCTTATCTTAGCCAGTCTCTACATCAGTCTTCTTCTCCATCATCTGCAGCTAACAATCATAAAAAAAAAATGAAAAACAAAGACCACCCACTTCAGTGACTTCACCAAGCTCCCCAAGCAAATTAAACCAACCCAATTCCAGCAGCCGCAACCAAAATGTCTGATTCTCCCTGGTCTGCTTAAAATGGATGCCACCAAGAATTTTTTGGGATATTCGGATGGAGTGTTGTTTTGATTCGGGTAAATGAGATGCGGGAAATGTTACATATTTAAGACTGGTCAGTGGCCTGGTCACAGACAGAACCATCTCCAAGGGATTTGGACAAAATTGCTCCGTCGGATTCTACAAACTACAAAATATTTACAATCAACCTTGACGGTATATACAACAGCATAAAGTTCAAGATCAAAGCTGTAGAAACAGATAACGGTTCCACACAGCCATAAATGTGAATCCACTCAGCAGAAACAGCTTCAGAAATGCACATTACGCAACATAAAACGAAGTACAAAAACTCCAGTGCTACTTATGCTACTCATGACTCTCAAAACATCGCCCCTATATTCCTTGGTTGACTAGAGGTAGAGAGTAAAGAGTTGCAACAGCTTAGAAGTAATACCAGCATCTTCATCTCAGGTTTCCTTGGTACCAGAAATTTTGCCACCTAAAAGCACTCATTTAGCTCAGTGCATTATTCTACATTTGCCAGCTTTTCTTCATCTACCTCAAAGGCCTTTCTTGCTTGTTTGAGCTCCTCATTCATAGCCAGCAGCTCATTACAACGATTCAGTTTCGGGAAATCCTGTAATAATAGAAAATGGAGTTTAGAGCCCACCAAGCAATCATGTGAATGAAGACACGGCTGAACTATAAGATCTTTGCATTAAGAGACAGCTAACTTACAAAACCAGAGCAACATGTCAATGCCAAATTGCCAATTGCCCATACAGCACATACGACTGTGCACAAATATTTGGGAAGTAAAAGTCCCAGGAAGCTGAAATCCCAGCAACTATTTCCGTAGAAACATAGTTGGAAAAACAGAGACACCTTAAACTACAGGATCTTAATCGAAAAACTGAAATCAGGAGCTTCCGACTTACAGACAGATACCAGTTACAACAATATCAAGCGTGCTAGCAAGATTGCTTCCAATGATAAACTCATAAACCAAAGTGCAAAACCATGAAAAACAAGAGAAAGAGTAAAAGTTACAAAGTCACTTTCATCAACGCATGCAGAGCAGATAACTTATGCAGCAGATAAAGTGAAGAAATACTTAAAAGCATCTTGAGATATTAAACACTTTTACCTTGCGAATAAGAAACAGAAAGTCTTCTGTCAGAAGCTTCCCCCTCTTTGATGCCACATCTTGGGCCTTATGAACCTACATAAGAAAGAAGTGCACTGAAATCAACCTATCTTCACTAAGCATGGAACATTGCCTTGAATTATCAAGCAAAAACGGCTTACCAGATCAGTAACATAGTCGACTACAATGTCCTCCACAAGAGCCACAGTCTCTGGAAGTGGCTGGATCACGTAACATGCAACATTAGATAGCAGGGTAAGAAAAGCCATTTACAAAGTAAAGGTCAGAAACAACTAAGTGATTTCACAACATGATCAACTCAGCCCAAATATGATACCAAACAAAAAAAAAACATGGATGCACCAACACTAGACACTTCAGAGATGATAGATGGATTTCAATTTGTCCAGAATCATTGAGCCAAGAGGCGAAATAATAAAGAGAAGTCTATAGCTTACAACATGACGTAGGTAGAGGACTAGAGAGAATGTGAATAAAAATAAAAAGCAAAAACACTAATTATGAGAAACTAGTCCAAACATGCTCTAAGAGGCTCTCTTTTCTTGTATCCTACTATCCTTTCGAAATATTAGGTCATTAAGCTCCTCTACTTCTTCAATGCAACCACGAAAGTCCAACATGATACCAACTACTACCACATCATAATCTCCAAAAGGGACTTGTAATTACAGTACTTCATCAATAATGTCTCAGAGGGTAAGACTCCATCAAGCACCATGGCCCTCTCAGAATATATAATTTCACGAAAAGGAGTGGACAAAATCTTGAAGCAGCTATGTTTCCAAAACCTTCAAACTATCGAGTTAGCAAAAACCCTACCTCTCTCATTGAATTAAAACCTGTAATTACAACCCCCCAACACACGCACACAAAGATCTAATTTCAGTAATTTAATACCATAATTCTTCCATTAATTCAAATTAATAATTCTGGGTTTCTATCCCATCATTAAAACCCTAATTCTTCAATTGATTTAAAACCCATATTTTTTATCTCACCCCATCAATTGTAAGTTGTACCCATCAAGAACCCTAAATTCATCTATAATTTTAGCTTTCCCCCAACTCACCGATTTTCACCTTCAAAAACCTTAATTCTTCTGTAATTCCACTGTGTCTCCTTTCAAACAAACCTTAATATATACAAATTACTCAAACTCTAGCAATGTGACATAGTAAATTCAAAAACCTTGATTAAAAACAAAGTGCAAATAATATTCACACCCAATATAACTAAATTAAAAAAAAAGGGAAATAGAACTGACATTAGGATCATCTCCGTAACCATACATCATGTGCTGCACTGCAACCACCACCAACAACAAACAACAGAAAATTAAAAAACAATACTGGTATTTAATAAACAGGTAAAGTGAAGAAAGAAATAAAAGGAAAAGGACAGACAGTCTCTCTGGAAAACTCCGCGCTTTCGCTTAAAGGAAGGAGTATCAGACGGCTTTGTTGATTCCAATTTCGCTTTCGACGTATTTCCTCCTCCACCTACTGTTCCTCCTCCTGTTCCGCTCATTTGTTTTTGTTTTGTTTTTATGTTTTAACTGTAGGGTGACAAATTGGAAGGTAAGGTTAATTTATGCCCCAATGAGTGTAAGTATGTGAGTAGTGAAAGGAATTGTTATGTAATGAATGTACCTTTAAATGGGCAGTGGGCAGGGAGAGGGAAAGGATATGGTGGGGAACGGTACCGTGCTGCTAGTAGTGGTGCGGCTTGGGGTGCGAGAGTGAATGCTAGTGTGCGAGACCGGAGACGAGATGGATTTCCAAGAAGAAACAAAAGAAAGTGTACCTGAAAGTGTGTGAAACCGGTGGGCAATTGACTAAATTGAGTATATACTGCAATTTAGTCTTTTTAAATGCAACAAGTCTTTGAAACACCGTGTTATCAAAAAAAAAAGTCTTTTGTTACACCTCGCCAATTTATAACTAATAATAAAGTAACTGATTAATATTATTAAAAATGTAACTAATAATACATATTGTAATAATAGTTATAAATTCACCCGATCTACACATATATTGGGTGTACCTAAGAATTGGAATTTTAAATGGGGAAAAACGTGTGTAAACTTGTCTCATATATGAGACTGGTGAGAGTGGTCATTATTATTTATTCGATGTGTCATTATTGTTTACTCGAGTGGTATTAATGACTACTCAAATGATAACTAATACCCGATCTCATTTGTAAAACGAGTTTACACAATTTTTTCTATTTGATTAATACTTAAATAATAATGGTCATACATCAACTAAATCAATAAACTTTTTTGTGCAACTAATCAATAACTTTGTATTGATATAATAGAATAAATTCGTCACATAAATATATTTGGTAGCAATAAAGATACAACGTTTTTGACCGTCTTCTATTTGATTATTGGTTTCTCTTTTGACGGATTATATCAAAAGATCTCACTAAGATTAATATTCTTGATTAAACGACTAATTTTAATAAAGATTGTACCTTGAATTATGGCAAAAGTTGTAGGGTGTTTTTCCCGACTATCAACTACTCTTGTGACCTGCTAGAGAGGGCTGATTAACTTTCTCAAAGAATAATTAGAAAGTTAAAACTATAGGGCTTAACATACATTGATTTAGTAACTTTATTTTTGAATAAAATTTGTGGATAGAAATGGCCAATTTAATAGCTTACTTCGAATTTGGGTCAACTTATCTTGAGTCAAAATTAAGTCAATGTTCAATTGTTAACCAATTCAGACCACAGTAACCAATCACATTTGGCTTAATGTAGTCAATGTCATTACATTAAGCTTAGTTCACCATAACTGCAGTTAAAGTTGACTATTTTGTTCAAAATTGGTTGGAAAATCGGTCAAAAATGGCTTGAAGTGAGCTATTCCAACCTTACCTCATTTCTAAGTTCCAAGTCAACTCAAAGTAACTCGACTCGATTCTCTTTTTACTTTTAACTTTTAAATGTATCTATTACACAAACTTGCCCGCACAAAATTCAAGCTAGAATACCATATGTGGAATGAGAGGGATGTTGCCTATGTGTAATGTACTTATCTTTGAGGCATAGGCAATATTGAGTGGAGACTGATAGAGTTTCCAATACAGTTTTACCCTATTCAATTGATTTGTGAGTATATATTATGTTACTCCTAATACCCAAACCCACCATTTCTCTTAGGGGAGATAGAGAACATCCCTACTTAGTATATGATCCTTTCTTTTATCCTCTGTATCTTTCCAATAGAAATCCCATACAGTTTTGACTACTGTGATCAAGTCTTTTTTGGGAGGTTGAGGCATTGAAAGAAGTAGGAGGGAATAACCTTTAAAGTAGTTGAAATGAGACACAACTTGCCAGCTTTTGAGAGGCCTTTTGTCTTCCCGAAATTCAATTTGTGTTTCACTTTGGTAAGGACAGTACATATGAAGTCCTAGTTAGATATAGGTGCTCTTAGAAACCCGATCATATATAGGTCCCTCGGAGAACGATGAGTCCGGATCCTCTGATACTTTTTTTTACTGACAATCCAAGTATTTTCTCTATCGTACTGACGAGTGTACATCTCAAAACGAACGACTTTGATTAGCGAATGATTTTTCCATTTGAGAAGAGGCATTAAATAGTCATTCGGCGGCAAAAAATTGTAAAATAGGTGGGAGTCTAATCTGTGACAGACTTCTTAGGTCCCTTTATCTCATTGTAAATTAGGTTCTATCACACACCTCAACCAAAAAAATAAAAATACTTTACAATAAGGGTCTCTTTATCTCAATCTCATCTACAACTTTGTCAGAATCAATATAATAATCATGGAGAGAGCAATGGGATGTACATGTATGTCATTACTTTGACTTATTATGGTTTTTCACTTCCTTTTTCCTTTTTTAAACAATCTCCAACTAATGTACTGTGGAACTTTAAAAATTTTATGCTGTCAACACCATTCTCATCTACAGTACCACTTCACACGTTCTTTTGAACTTGTACATATTTGCACAAGAGCTCGTTTTGGTACCCTTGACTCCATGAGGAAACTGAACCTGCAATCATTTAAATGAAGCGATTTAGTTAGAGCTACGTCCGAACAAGGGGAAAGGTGACCCGCTTTGCTTTTCAAGTGGTTCTTCCCTAGACTGACCGAGAAAAAGAAGTTTCCTAGGCGGTTCATTCATTTGACCGTAGACGAACTCCCATGAAGGCGGACTCCCCAGGCCCTCTATGCCCTTTTCATGGGTGAAGTCAACTTGTAACTGGGGCGGAGGAGCAATGGCCGGATGAGGCTGATCCACCTCCGACCTACGAGAAACTCCCGCACGTGTCGACCACGGAACTCACCTACGGGGAGCGATGGCTTGTGTAGCGATCTGGCAGGAGCTAATAACTTAGCAACTTGCTTGGCACCCTAGAGAATGATGCAGCTTCAAGTGAATGAGCATTGTGCCGCTCAAAGACCAGAGGTCTGCGGTAAGGCAAGCAAGGCCGACGACTACATAAGCATAAGAGGGAAGCCACCTATGTTCAAAAGGGTCCGCAGTTCCGATTTTTTGCAAAAAGCCATGAGATGTACACGCGTCAGTACGATAGTTAAAGTACTATCCACCCCCCTTCCCCTCCATTTTTTTAACAGGGTGAGCTATCCTTATTTCTATCCACCTTTAAATGAATGGGGCTACCGGCTACTCTACCATTCTATGTGAGTCTCTATCACCATCAAGGCACTTTAAGTCTTACTTGTCCTTTTTCCCACTTCTGTTTCTTTCTACTTTCTTCTAAACTCATCCAAAGACAGAATACATTACGGATTTGAGATGTACACGCGTCAGTACGATAGTTAAAGTACTTGGATTGTCAGTGAAAAAAAGTACCGGAGAGGATCCGGACTCGAGAACGATATAGCAAAATTTGATTTGCATAATAGGGAGAGATTTCCAAGAAAATTCTGGCCATGGACCATCACCTTCCCAAGTAACCTTCTCAGTTAGCTAAGTGTCTTTAGCCTATTGGTTCAATTCCGAGAAATCTTTCTCCTTATCCTCCAAATCCCACTAACTCAGGTTAACCCTCTATTTAATATAATCTAGTCGAGCTGTGTTCCCCTAATGTCAAATCCTTCTAGTGGTCAGCACTCACAAAGTCACGATAGAATTGCTGACACGAAGTACCTCAATCACATTCAATACTCAGACTCCCCCAATGCACTAGTTACTTAGCATTGCTTGCAGCTCTCCAATAGGTCATATGACTGATTTTCAACACGACATGAATTCTCTTAACCTAATCACTTCCACTAATCCTCTTACAATGTATTATAGTGTTGTGACCCAATGTAGGGACATTGTGATTGGCCTTAATGGGACTCAACCTCATTTGACCAGTCACACAGAGAAAAGAGTAAGGGTAAGGACAAAGCACATCTATCTAGTCCGTGAGAAGAGGTCGGGGCATATAGTAGCAGATTCTTTGACAAGAGTCGCAAAGAAGGTCTCTTTTAATTATGATTAGAAATCCCTGGACAGTTGTAATAGATTGCTAAATAGAGATGTTTTGGAAGGAGAAACATTTCCTTTTGTTGTGAAGCAGATATCTTCAATCTCACAAGGGTTTTGGTGTTCCACAAGGGTGTGCCAATTTGTGTACCACTTAAATCTCGACCATTTGTAGTTTATTAATGCATTAAAAGTAAATGCATTAACAAATCACCAAAAGCTGATAATGAAGTGGTACACCGAAATTTATTTGCTTTAAACCTTTTTGGTTTTTTGATAGCAATTTGCTTTAAACCTGTTGCCAGCCTAATCTAATTTCAGTTCAGTTATTACCAAAAAAAAAAAGTTAAATCCAAGAATATCCAAATATCCTGTAATCCTATTTCAGTCAATGCCAATGGTGTTTTACTGTCTTTCACCTCACCTGTCTATTTTTCCCTCCACCTCCGCCCTTTCCGTTTCACTGCTCAGAAACAAAGGTAAAAAAAAAACAAAGCTGAGACCAAACCCAAACAAAAAAAAAAAAAAAACGAAAATCAAATCAAATCAAATCAAATGAAAACAAAGATGAAGAAATAAATACACACACATAAATATTCTCTCTCTCTCACCTTCATTCGAAAGCAATGTCGTCAAATCCAACGATGAATTTCCTCCGCCTGAAGGCGATCATAACACTATTATTTATCACCGGACTCCTTTCTCTCTCCTCTGCCGCCAAGAATAACCCCTCCGGTTGTGGCAAAAACGCTAAACTGGTAAACCACATTCATTCGCTCAATTATTTATCCTTTATTATTTTCAATTATTTAATGTTTCAACATTCTTAAATCCTTGCATTTGTAATTGCAGGTATTTTTATATCATTTTCATATTATTGGATATTTTTAATTGTTTAATAAATACAACAACAACAAATTCAGTCAATCCCATCTAGGATAGGGTCCTGACGAGATTGTTTGCAGAATGACCCACAGAGAACCTATATGAAAACCTCTTTGATCCTGTAACGAAAAATCGTTAACCATAAAAACCAAAGTCGCGGAGAAACCTGCAAAGTATAAGTAAGTCATAGGTAAAACACAAAAATTTGCAGGCACATGCGCAACAAAATACTAGACACATCAGGTGCTTATGGGCGAATACTACACCCTATACTAACCGGTCTAATACCCTACACTAACATGGTCTAGTACTAAAATGGCTATGAAAACCTTCCAGCACTTCTTATTTTTGGTGAAGTTGTTGGAAGTAAATACTTCAATACAACAATGGGTCAATCAATCTCGGAAACAACCTCTCTGTTTTCTAAACAGGGGTATGGTTGCCTACATCCTACCCCGAATACCCCCATTTAATGGGGATTTACACTCGGTTGTTGTTGTAACATGGTCTAGTACTCTAATTCTCATTCTCCAAGAGCTCCTCTCTAAGGCCATGTCCTCACTGAGTGATAGGGTAGTCATATCATGTCTAATACATTCTCCCCAACTCTTCTTCGGCCTTCTTCTCCTTCTAACTCCCCTCACAACCATCTTTTCGCACCTACGCACTGTGCATCTGAGCCTCTTTCCTATTTATAATGTATTGGAAAGGATGACGTGTTATTTATTTATATTTGTGTGTGTACATATGTTTGAGAGATTTTTTGGGAGTTTTTTTTGGGCCCACTTGTCGTTAACTTCAGGCCCCATGGGGTTGATAAGAAGTCATATTTGGGTGATCTGATCTCAATGTTAACATAATAATTTCTTAAGTAGTTACCTAGTTCTTAGCAAGGTGAACGCGTAATTTGGAGACTATATACTATGCAGGCTATCTCTGTGATTCCGCTGAAATTGATTTTGGGAGGAATGCAAAATGATTGGATAACAAGATTTGCCATTTGATAACTGTGGTAATGTGGTTTTGTCTATTTAAGCAATGGCTCATAAGATAATGTACTGGTTTTTGTGGAAATAGAGGTTTGGTTGAGTTAAAGGTCCTGTTTGGGAAATTAGCAATAGGAGCTAGCAATTGATGCGAGGAAGAAATGGACAAAAATAGTAATTAGCGGATTCAATAAAAGATTGATGTGAGAGAGAAAAAGACAAGATAAGCTAAAATAGCAGATAGCATATTGTCCTAGCTTGGATGAGTGTCACAAGATTCTTCATTTCATCTTGAGTACTCATGTCGAACACCCGAAAATGCGTACGGGACTAATGGCAGTGGAAGCTTCATTTTTAAAATTGATTTCTGAGTTGGATAGATATTCATGTCGGACATTTTTGGGCACATTTTATGTATCCTAGCTTGAGAACTGAGATACTTTTTGAGCAGATTTTTCCCGTTGATATTGATTAGTTGGTTCCATCAATATTGTATGTGATTCATAGTCTATAGTGAAAGCTTTGGCAATTTTCAAGAACAAACAGAAATAAGGGACTTTTGATTTGGTAGTGTTTGCTTCATCACATTTACATGCACACATGGTTATCATTGTCCCATGGGAGTTCTTTGGTTGCCTTAGCTGCAATTTGTAGTGATAGAGAAGAGATCAAGTTATCTTGTATTCTTTCAATTTATCTGTGTTCATTGTTTTATTTCCGTATTTCTCAGTTATAAAGCTTTTTGTTCAGGTAAAGGTGAAATATTGGATAGATGGTGATGAAAAAGGGACCTCGAATGGAGTGACAGCAACCTTTGGAGCTTACCCTCCAGTTGAGAAAAAAAGTTCTAAAGTAACTGCTGTACTCACTAATCCTTTGAACGGTTGCTCTAACTCCTCAACAAAGGTTCGTAGTTCACTTCATTGAATAAGTTCTCGATGTTTTTCTATTTTATTATCTTGTTAATTTTTTGTTTGGAGACTATGTACTGATTAGATACAAGTATACAACTGAATTTAGTTGATCATGACATAAATATCTGATTTACAATCAATATCCAGATGAGATTATTATTCTCACATATATTAACATCATTGTCATCATTTCGTCAGTAGCACATCTAGGAATTTTCAAATGTCGGTACATACTTAAGTCAACTGGATTGTTTGGGGACATTTAAGTAAAATTATATTATTATATTGGACTTTAGATATATATTTATATCCTCCATCGGCCTTGCATTCAGTGCGATGGGTCTTCGAAAGACAAATGTATATTTTTGTCTTCCGAAAGATATTAGCCTCTTAGATACACGTTCAATTAAACTAATTACTAGAGAAGCTGGGACAAAATTTAGGCTGGATTGCATCGAAAGGAAAGGATACAAGTTAATCGTTGATGACAAACTTTGCCCTACATTTTATTAGAGTTATGCTTGATTTTTCTAACTCAACTTTGTATATGAAAGATTTACTATGACACACATCCATTCTTCCTCCATCTCTAACGTTCTCATAATATAAGAATGAAGAAACGAAAGGGTGTATCATCTCTTGCAAGTTTTCCATTAGATGTTGATAACTGTGACTATGTAAATTTCACCACTTTACTGGATGATGTAAACACATGACATGAGTTTAACTGCCCTTGACTTTATTAAAAGCAGCATTTTTTTTGAACCCTGAGTGGGTAGCTCAGTTGGTAAGACTTATGAGATTTATTCCAGAGGTCCCAAGTTTGAGTTCACTCAGGGCCACTGGAGGTTTTAACGGTCGTTAACTTCAGGGCCCATGGGATTAGTTAGGCAAAGCCTAGATACCCTCATACCCATGTTATCTAAAAAAATAAAAGAAGCATTTTTTGGTGCTGTTTAAACCAACGCGACCGTTATGTGATTCAGATCATGAAACTTTGGTTGACCTTTCATGCAGTTGAGTCACTCAGCTGCGGTTTCTATTAGAGGTGTTTGTGATTATACAACCAAGGCAGAAGTTGCTCAATATGGGGGTGCTGCTGCGTTAGTGGTGATCAATGACAAAGAAGGTTGGATTTTTTGCTAGACTTAGTCGGCAGAATGTTTTCTCATTTATTTTGTAGGTTTCTCTGTTTTGAGTAAATAAGCTTTCGTTAGTGTCTCAAACATGCATCACTTATCTGACTGTATGAACTAGATTATGGCATATGCGCATTGAGTATGCCTATTCAACCTGTTTTCTTCTTCATTTTAAATGAGGCAAACCCTCCCTACGGCACCTTACTGATTAAGCTCTTTTTTTATATTATTTTTGGAAGCATTGCGAATATGATGAAAGTCATTTCTTGATCATGCTCTGATATGGACTGAACTTTATGAATATATACTGCATCCACAGTTTCTTCACTCAACATTCCAGAATGTGTTTGGCTACAAGCCTACGAGCATGTCAGATGCATCTGTAGTTTGCAAGTGATGTATCTATTCATTCTACAACAACAACAATATAGCCTTACTCCTAAATCTGATTGGGGTCTATGTATCTTTTGATTCATTGCTTCTAAAATTGAATGCAGTATTATTATTATAGCCAATTGGAGTGGGAACTGATTTATGATAGCCAACTAGTCAACTACCTTTTTAGTGACATAAATGCCTGCTGATAGTACAGAATTCACACTTGTCAAAATCAAACCTTAGTGTAATTTAAAGTGATCCCTGTCTCGCATGCTTGTACTAATTTTTCTTAACTACTGCTGATCTTATCTGTAATAAGAAACAGTTTCATCATTGATCCCCTGCTTTGGTAACGTTTCTTATAGTATCCTGGATTTGAACACTCGACCTTAGGCATGTGGTTGTTGTTATTAACCGCTGCATATTGGTAACTGTTGATTTAGACTTGCCACAACATTTTTTTAATGGTGTCGTTTCTTATTTTTACTTGTCAGATCTGGATACTATGAGTTGTTCTGCCAAGAATTACACTGGAAACATTCAGATTCCTATTGTCATGATCTTGAAATCAGCCGGAGCCACCTTGAGCGATGCTGTGGAAGCTGGGAAGAAAGGTACGCTGCTGAAGCACAACTGTTTCATTGGGTCAGGCCATCTTGTCAGCCCTACCTTTTCAGTATTCACTTGTGTGGTAATTCGATAAGATTGACTTTTTAGTTCATTTGAATGGTGCTCGTTTTAAATGGTAGAATCAGTTTCTTTTGATCTCTTGGAACACTGCTAGATGACCTGAAAAATTATTTTGCTCTCTGGAGTGTAGCTTTGTTTGTTATCGTTTCTTTTTATACAAAGATCTATATACAGACTTAGTGCACCTTCTAGACATTGCGTATGTCAGTGAAGCATCAAAGTAACGAGGTGCTGCCTGATGCATTGTCTTTTTCTCCATTCATCTTGTTGTTTTGACTATCTTGCAAAGGCATTGGTCTAGTTTGTAACTACTCTTTTTGAGGACAACTTGTCCTCTTCCTAAATCAATATAATTTTTTCTTTATCTAAAAAAAAATCTTGTTGTTTTGATTGTTATACATTTCTGGGATACAAGTCTGAGCAAATCTATTGTATTTAGCGGTTGTATTGATTGAGTTAAGTAAATCTTCGTTTTATGCCCTTCTGCCCGCCTCCCTCTTTAATTCCCACATTCAGTTGCAATCTAGTTTAATGCTGACTCCAAGGGGTGGGGGGGCTAACCCTATAAGGTTCTTAGAGCCCCTTTTATGAGGTGTTCCTGCATTTTGTTCCTTAGCAAGAACTTGGAAGCTTAGCGAGCCATTTTGATGTAGTTCATCTTTGTCTAAACTTAAACATATGCCTCTTTTTTTTTTTTGGATTACACAATGATTTTTTCTTTTGCACATGGAGTCGTCACCTTTTGCATTAGGGCCGGCCATTAGATTGTGAAAATGTCTAGAGTCCTAGCTTGTGCATTATTTGTATACAGAACATCCATTAATTTATTCTGTTGGTGTTTATCCTAGTGGTATAATGATGAGTGAAAACTGGACGACTCCCACAATACGCTAATTCTGCTTCCAAATTTCTTAATATCAATGACACTAGTTTCTTTCTATTTGTTGGCAGTTGAGCTGCAGATAGTCTTGATAAAAAGGTCGGTTGTTGATCTCTCAAATACGTTAGTGTGGCTGATGTCCGTGGGAACTCTGGTTGCTGCTTGTGTTTGGTGTGATCTAGCTGGATCCAAGGAGAGTGATGAGCCCTATAATGAATTATCGCCTCGGGTTTGTCTCTTTGACTTGTATGCAAGAATTGCTTGGTCTACAAGAAGGCTTGTTTTATATTTGTTCTTGGCTCTTTGAGCTTGGGGTGGATGGGTATCAGCGTATCATCCTATGGGGAAAGAGAAAGCCAAGTGAAAGATAATCCATCACCCGTTAGCCCACTAAAATGTTTAGGAGCTCTTCGACCCTGATCACCTCTTGATTCTTGTGGTGCTATTCTTTCTAGTTTATATATATATTCACCTTAGTTTTTCTTTTCCTGGTTCTGCATGTTTCATCTCAGTGATAAGATCATATAACCCTCTGCAAAATTAAAAATAGAAAAAATACAAGAAGAAAAAAAAAGAATCTTAAATTGCTTTTATGAAGTGGGTTGGTTCTCTCACCTGTTTGCTTCGTCATCCCTTCGGTTATGTAATTGTTTTGGTTTTTACCTTTCTTGAACCTACAGGAATCTTCTGCTCCCAAGGATGACTCTGATGAAGTAGTTGATTTAAATGTGGTGGGCGCGATAGTATTTGTCATTGTAGCTTCTGGCTTCCTGCTGCTGCTGTATTTTTTTATGTCATCATGGTTTGTCTGGATACTGATTGTGCTTTTTTGCATCGGAGGTGTGGAGGTATTTGACTCTACTTACTTTGATTTTCTCTGGCACATTGTGATAATATTTTAGAAATATCCAAATGCTGCCCTCTTTTTCTATCTATTATTTAATAGCGTGATGCTTATTATACAATGTGAGAGCAATAGGACGAATTTGATGGTTCAACTTGAGATTACTCCTGATTTTGTTTCGTTATTTTACGCCACGTTAGTCTTCTTTTTGGATTTATTTAAATTTGGTGTTCTTGATGAATTATATTTTCATATATCGCTCCTCTATGTCGCGTGGATAATAAGGTTACGTAAACAAAACTACGGACGTTCAATATAGGTGAGGGGAAATAATTGATTCAATGGCCATGTGCAATATCCAGTTTTCACTTTGATCAAGGAACGATTCATTACCATGAGTCTGAGAAGTGGCTATCAGCCTGTCAGATAGTGCAATTTTATGTTACAGATTTATTTAATCAAAGGTTGACTCTGGATATCCCAGAGGTTCCAGTAGAGTGTCAAGTCGATGCTCTTTTTTTTTTGTTTCCCAGCTTGCACTCTAATCAACCTTCTGATTTCCATTCCATTCGGGGTAAGGCTGCGTACATCAGACTCCCTCAGTACCCCATCTTAGATGGGATTTGCAACTGAGATGTTGTTGTTCTGTGTAGCTAAGATGATAATTTATGACTTGTAGTTGTGGCTCTTTGTGTCTGGATCTTGACATCATACCTCTTTCTCTTTGGTCTGAGAAACCTCATCAATAACTAGGATCTACCGGTTCTGCCTCTGGACCACAGCTGATTTGGGGTTAGATCTTGGGAGGACAAGTTAAAAATTAGATTCTTTCGTTGCCATTCATGTTGATTTGCTCCATGTTTTATGTTACTTGGATGCTCAGATTATTCTTTGAGATTGAAGCTTATTCATATCAGTCTTAATTTCAGGGAATACATTATTGTGTTACAAGTGTTGCTCAGAGGTACAGCTGAGATAAACTTTTCTTACTAGCTTTTTACTGAATTTGCTAGAATTTTCTTAATTACAAATTAGTTTCTTCCCTTAAAACCTTTGTTTCTGACATTTGCTGAACAGGAGATGCAAATACGCTGGACGAAAATCATTGAAAGTGCCCTATTTTGGGGAAACTTCAATCTTTTCTCTTGCAGTTCTGTTGCTGTGTGTAGCCTTCGCTATCTTTTGGGCTGTAACTCGCCGAGCATCATTCTCATGGATAGGTCAAGATATTCTTGTAAGTACATCGTTCTCTGCCTTTGCCAATTTAGCTCTTTCATGTTGCATCCATTTGTATTTCAAATTCAGACAAAACAAAGTAGTGGCTAAATTTCTCAATTTATGCACTCTGTTCTATTGTATGGGAGATATTTGCACACTGCTCAATTTTCTGTTGGAAGTGAGGGGATATGACTTCACGATAAAATACTGACGGTTTGTTACATTGCAGAAATGGTTCACGTTGCAGCCTTCTGTCTCTAAAAAACCAAGTGTTAACAAATCAAATATCTGCATGGGTGCTCCGTGCTCCCATGTGGAGAATGTTTGGTCTGAGCTTTATCTTGGAATATCCTAACATGTGATTTTCTCTTTTCTTTTTCATATAGTTTAGGCGAACAATTTCTCCTTAGGCAAAAAGCTTGCATATATTTAAAATCCTGATCCCTGCTGCGCAATGGCCCCTTCGAGCCACTGGGGTGATATTGCTGTTTTTGTTGGGCAACATCTCGTTCATTGATGAAAGTATCTGTTGATATCAGCAAAATAATAAGTAATCATTTTTCTTCTCCTCCTCCTCAATGTCGGTTAGCAGGGATCAAATGGTATCACACCACACGCACGCACGCACACACATCCCAATCTGGTCCATGCAACAAGATATGACTAGGTGTAATGCGCTTGGCTGTCTCAAGCCTATTTTGCAACTCTCTTCCTTCACTGACAATGAATATGAAATTTTTAACAGAAGTACCAAACTTTGTTCATGTTTTCATGTTTTGTACAAAAGTACTAAACTTATTTTTTTTTGTATAAGGGTACCAAAGTAGTCACTTTTCTTTTTAAATCGGTACTTTTTTGATTTGTAGCAATTTGGACGATATTACCCTCACGTGTGTGAGGGTTTTTCCCCTTCTCTTCCCACCACCACCACCACCACCACCACCATACTCCACTCTCTCACCTCCCCACCAACCACAATGCCAACCGTCGGAGCCCCTCTCCCGCCCACTCTCTCACCCACCCACCACGATTGGCATTGGTGTTGGTGGGTTGTTGTTATTGGAGGAATGATTGGGCTTTGGCCCACAAGGTTTGGGCTAGGATTGGGTCGCCTCATTGGCTGCTCCCGAGGAATGGCATTAAGGTGGGTGGGAGGTGAGAGAGTGGAGTGTGGTGGTGGTGGTGAGCAATAACTTGAAAATGGAGGGGAAAGGGAGGGAAGGGATAGACACCCTCTCACACACGTGAGGGCAATATCGTCCAGAAATGTCTAGAAACCGAAAAAGTACCGATTTAAAAAGAAAAGAGACTAATTTGGTACCTTTGTACAACGAAAAAGAAGTTTGGTACATTTGTACAATACCAGAACTAAGTTTGGTACTTTTGTTAAAAATTCTCTATTAAACCCTGAGTGGGTAGCTGAATTGGTAAGACTTCTGAGATATATTCCAGAGGTCCCAAGTTCGAGTCTCCTGAGGTTTTACCGGTCGTTAACTTCAGGGCCCATGGGATTAGTTAGGCAAAGCCTAGATGCCCATGTTATCTATAAAAAAAAGTTAAAAATTCTCTATTATTTTTATTAAAGACGAAAAAACACCCTTTTATTTTACCTTCTCATTCTCTCTCCTCTGCACCTCCTCCCTCCCCCAGTTACCTTACCACCACAGCACCATCTCCTCCTCCCTTTCCGCCGCCAAAACTTCTCTCCGATGCCACTACTGCATAATCTCACCTTAACCCACCCATATTCCTCAGCGCTGCCTTTTCCTCCACTCCACGACCCAGAGCCAGTGTGCCACTACTCCTGAATCATGTCTTTCTATCGTTCTATACTCCTCTTTCACCCCTTGGCCCTACGAGCCATTATCTACCACCTCATATATCCATCTTCCCGTGCCACACCCTTTACCCTTTGAACCATGTCGATACACCCTTTTCTTCTCTCTCACTCGATAGTTGAAGTTTCTTTTTTCCTTTGGGGGAGGGGGTGTCTTTGCCATTTAGAAAAGTTTCAAATTTAACCAAAGTTAAAACAATTACAAGTAGTATTTTGTTTTCTGTTTATTTATTTATTATTGTGGTGGTGTCCTGCATTATTAACAAAACATTGGTAGTACGTAACAATTTATTCATAAAATAAGTAAGGGTTCGTTTGATTTGTTTCCTTTCTTCCTTTTCGTACAGGCTTAATTCATTCTTATTTTTCTATTTAGGGATGCTGTTTTTTTTGGCCTTGCTAACTCAATGCACTTATGATTTTATCAGGGTATTTGTTTTATGATCAGAGTGTTGCAAATGATCCGGTTACCCAATATTAAGGTGCACACATCACTGTTATGCAACTCTAAGCAATATCTGTAAAAAATAAGTGTTTAACCACTGGTTTGTGTACAATCAGGTTGCAACAGCTCTCCTGTGCTCTGCATTTTTTTATGATATCTTTTGGGTTTTTGGGTCGCAGCGTATCTTCCATCAAAGTGTCATGGTTGCGGTAAGATTACCCCTCATAAACTTCTAACTTGTACACTATAATTGCTGAGATCTTATGCTATTATGTCTGCCAGTGTTTTTGTAACTCCTCGAGCTTTTTTCCTCCTTTTATTTCTTCTTTTGTCGAAATGGTAAATGTGTTTCCTAGTTTACATTGATTGGGAAATTAAGCCAGCTGCCATACATAAGTGAAAGGGAGATGAACTTCATATTTTTTGCAACAAAAGGTTGGCTGAATTGAAATATTGACTTCTCGTAACTTCGCTAAAAACACGAAGTGTTGGAAGGTTGTTTGGCCTTTCTTTTGCTTAAATTGTTGTTGATTCAAAAAAATAAATGAAAAGAATTAAGTTGAAGGGTATGGATTTTATTTGAGGATTGAGTCGACCCTAATCAGTTTTGGGATTAAGGTCATAATTGTTGTATTAAGGTGACTCATGGGTGCAGGTGTGTTTGTTCGTATTCTATCTAACGGTGTGTGTATGTGATGTTTGCATGTGTGTGAGCATATGCCCTACTTCAAATTGTTTTGGTCCATGTTAGCCATCACCCATCAGTTTTGGGATCAACTCAAGGCTGTGTTGTTGTTGTAAGTCAAGGATATACGCTACATTCATGGATTCAATATTGAATTTCTGCAACGCATGTACAAAATAGATTTTGCTTTTTCTATAAGGTTATTGAAGGCCTTCCTTGAAAGCTGAAGCGATACATGTAGTTATTGCTCTTTGGAGGAATAGTACTGGTTTTTTTTTTTTTTGATAGACCATCCCTTGCCGATGAATTTGAAATAATATTACTATCTTATCTTTCAGCTTTCGATGATTATGGACTAAACCAAAATGGCTAAAACACCTTCCGGCACTTCTAACTTTAATTGAAGTTGCGGGAAGTGCCTATAGGGTAAATCTTGGAAACAACTTCCCAGTTCAAAACAGGGGAAAGGTTGCATACATTATGACCCCCAGCACCCTATTTGAACGGAGAATACGCTGGTTGTTGTTGTTGTTGTAGATCCCTAGGGTGAAAACCGTAGCACTGTTTTTGAAGTTCTTCACGGTCAGAATGTGGAACCCCACTGACTTGTTTTATTCAGGCCATACTGTATCACTGTCATTTCCATATTTACTATCATCTTTTTATGTCTCATAAGATATGCGATTGTAGGCCATCTCTGATCTTCAATCGAGTAGGTCCAGTCTTAACTTTTTTTACTACTTTTAGATAATATGTGCAGGCTCTGCCTCACTACTCCCATGGGCCCTAAGGTTGTTAACCTAGGAGAACCTGAGACTCGAGCTACAGACCTCTTGAACAAATCTCGGAGGTCTTACCAACTGAGCTACCCTCTCAGTGGTTTACTTCTCCAAACTATCAGGGTGCCCAGTGTGGCAAAGACGCAGTATCTCTACTACTATAAATAAGCCTCTCCTTTTTATCCCTCTTCTTCATAAAATCTCTCTACTTTGCAGAATCTCTGCTTTTACGATAGGCAAAGAACATCTTTAACTAACATTATTCAGCATATTTTAACACCTGAAGCTCCATGATGGACATAACCAGTCCAAATTTTTCTTCAATGAGAATCCTAATGGTGATATAACTACTAATTTAAAAGTTTGAGCAGCAGAAAATTGCCTAGGAGGTGGCTTAGGTACTGGATGGAATCACCAAAGAACAATATATCTAGTAGCAGGATCGGTGCACAAAAGAACATTCTTTTCTTGTTGTACATCCTGTAATGTGAGGTTCAGAAGACCCATGGAGAAACATTTCCAGGATGAGGCTAGGAAGCCTCCTACTTCCAAGTTCCAACAAAGACGCCTTGCACCGTTTCTTATGGAATATTGGACTTCCATCTTCAGTCTTAAGACCTGTGGCTTATAACTAGACCTCATCACGAATTAGTTCATGGCGAATCACTATAAAGAGTGAACCATTTCCATCCCATTGTGGAACGAGTAGGCACAGATTTTTTTGAGGTGACGAGTAGGCACAGATTGAGTCATGTTTCAAGAATACTTAACCTTAAAGTCCTTAACTCTAATTTGCCTCGTGTTTTGAGGGGATATCAGGTCACGCCGAGTTAGGAGCAACTCAAAATGTGTTGTTTTCAACCTGATGCGTTAGAGCTCTGATGTGGTTGTTAATAAAGATGCCATCAAATTAAATTGAGTTAATGGTTTGAGGAGTCATTGTGAGAGTTATTTTGTGTACAAGAGTTCTTGGGTTCAACCGTTCAATATTACAAAAATGTAAGAAAGATGAACTATTTTGGACAACTATGAAAGTACAACGAGTCGATTTAACGCTATCCCATGAATTAATTCACAAGTCCTGGTGAGCTTGGTTTGCGAGCTGATTTGACTTTGTTTACGAGTTGAGTAGAGTTGATTAGAGTGTGTGAGCCTGTTTGATTTGGCCGAGTTGGAAAAATGAGCGATCTTTTCCATTGTGTTTATGATGTAAAACAAAGGGAAGGGAAGAGTAAAGTAAAGGAGAATAGGGGAGAACAGAGAAGAGAAAGGGGAAAACCAGAATAAGTAAAGGGGAAAATCAGGGAT
>ONZK01003076.1:0-10510 GCA_900322385.1 Pharnaceum exiguum
GGGAGGGAGGAGCACAAGATATACCTCTTCCTGTCCAGCAACTATGTCCTCACGTGTGCTCTTCTTTAGCGAGGCATATCGTTCCCGTGCCTAAATGTGATCATGTAAATATCAATCAGACCATAGATAAATCAATAAGGATCAAAACAGCAGACAAAAGAAAGATAATTCTCAGAAAAGGAATGATCGAGTTCGCAATTAACAAGTCAAAAAGCTAAAAGCTTCCACAAAAGAAGTTGAGTCAACCAGCCCCCACCCCGAACAAATTTTTTTTTTGAGAGAAAAGAAAAATCACCTAAAGAAAAGAAAAAATAAAGAAACACAAATCAAAAGTTGTGGACATAATACCAAAACTGAATCTCATAAAAAAAAAAGTACCACTGTAACAATAATTAGCCACTAGGGGGCTCACTATTACTTTCTTCATTGGGTCAATTCCTTACTGTTGGGAGATAAATCTCCATGCTTGGTTCAAATCTTAAATACATACACCCCCAATCCCTTAAAAACAACGGTTAGAGTAGCGGGTTTGACTAAAACCAACCTTGGGTGGGGTGGGTCATCGGATAAGTTGTATCATAGGTTTGTGAGGAAATCTTGACCCTAAATGGGCCAGTCCTTAAAAAAAAAAAACTGATTAATGTACAGTTGTACCTGATCATATGCATGTATGGACTTATCAAATCGTCGGCGGGAATCCTGCGCAAGAAGCGAATTACATAAACTCAGAGAAAGTGCTATAGTACTATAATGATATATCAACTTATTCTACTAGATAGTTTTTTTTTTTTTTTGATAAGAATTTTTTTTAATAAGAAACATAGATGAGGATAAGACATCCTCTCAATTAATAATTACAAATTCCCTAATTACGTAGTAAATTAGTAATTGAAATATTTCTAAAACAACCAACTGACTTGGCCCACAATGAGGCCAAAAGTGTCACTACTCTATCCCAAAGGTTGTCTATGGAATGATAAATATCAGTGAAGACCCGAGCATTTCTCTCTAGCCAAGTGCACCAAATAATTGACATGAGAGCACATTTCCACAATATTTTGCACTCCTTCTCCCTTCCAAAACCAAAAGAGGCTCCCTCTAGAAGTGCACACAAATTAGGAGGGCACACCCATTGTTCTCCCCGAACTCCAAATAGTCTACTCCAAAGAATGCTCACCAACTGACAATGTAAGAATAAAAGATTGACTTGCTCGCTACTCTGGTGGCACATAACACAAATGTTCGGTGACAAGCACCAAGAAGGTCGCTTACGCTGCAGCATGTCGTAAGTATTTATCTTTCCCAAAGCTGCAGTCCAAACAAACCCCCTCACCTTATGCGGAACCTTTGCTTTCCAAATTATATCAGTCACTGGCAAGGCGGAAGTTGACGTGTCCCATTAAGAAAATGAAGGAAGGATTTACAGCTAAACTGCCCACAACTTTCGCCTCCCCACACCCTCGTGTCGGCCAAATTAGAGAGCATTCCACCTTCCAAGACACCCGCACATGGCACAACACTTGCTTTTGGTACACACAGAACATGGCACAAGCACAACAATTGCTTTTGGTACACACAGACACCCGTACAGCAACCTTAATGGTGTCCGTGCCACCTAGGGAGACATCCCGTCCTGACCAAGTGGTCCAAAATCAAACCATATAGAAGACATCCGCAAAGACACAAACACTCCTTTCTATTCTGAAAATAAGATTTCATAGGTATCCACTGATCTAATCTGTGTCACAATCTAAAAACATTTTTAATCTTTTTTAGAATCAATCTACAAACAGTTAACTGCATCCTAAAGGCACAAGTTTCTACTTCAGACTTCATCCAGACACTCGCAAGAAAATATTGGCATATCGTCCAACATGATTTTATAGACAAATAAAGTAACAAATAACTATAATATCTTATTTTGTTTGGAATTGAGAGGATTGAGGTTGGGTAGAACGAAGACCGAGTATATGCACTGCAACTTTAGCGGCGCGGGGCAGCCGGAGGACGTGAGTGTTGGGTCAGATGGTATTCGCACTTCAAGTACCTCGGGTCATACCTGCAATGCAATGGGGAGATCGATGACGATGTCACCCATCGTATCCGCTCAAACTCAAAGGGAAGTTTTATAAAGCTGCAGTTCGACCAACGATGTTGTATGGAGCGGAATGTTGGCCGGCTAAGAAGACCCATGAACAGAAGGTAGCAGTTGCAGAGATGCGGATGCTGCGTTGGATGTGCGGTCTAACCAGGCTGGACAGAATTAGAAATGAGGTGGTCAGACTAAAGCTTGGGGTGGCTCCTCTCGTAGATAAGATGCGAGAGGCCAGGTTGCGATGGTTTGGGCATGTTAGGAGGAGAGGCCCGGAGGCACCAGTGCGTAGGTGCGAGGACATGGTGGTGAGCGGAGTTAGAAGGAGAGGCAGGTCGAAGAAGACTTGGGGAGAATGTGTTAGACATGATATGGCTACGCTAGCACTAAGTGAGAACATGGCCTTAGATAGGAGCTCTTAAAGAAGGAGAATTAGGGTTATTGATTGTTAGTATAGGGTACTCAATTTGATAGTATATGGTCTTAAATTATGGTGTCTAGCGTTTCTGCTGTTTTCGGTTTGTGCTCGTACTCGTCAGGGTAGTTTTTGCGTTTTTATTTTATGCTTTAATTATGCGTTACTTAGGCCTTTCATGTTTAGTCCGCGACTTTATGTTTTTATGACTACATTGTTTTCTAATGATCTTTCATTTGCAGGTATATATGTTTTTATGGTTATATTGGTTTCTAACAATTTTCATTGCAGGCACAAAAGTTCTCATACAGGTACTAAGTGGGTCATTTTGGAAACAGTCTCCCGATTTTCAAATCGGGGTAACCTTTTTCTGTTCTTTCTTTTGACAAGTAATAATGACATTATATAAAGGCCCTATGACAACCATCCCAGATTCCCAGAAGAACTGCTCATTGAACAGACTCCCCAATGAATTATAGAAAAGACCCTTCCTCCTTTTTATTCTTGAATAACAAAAAAAAAAGACAACAAGATGAAGATGAAGAAGAGCTAAAGACAGCATAGCCTTTTTTTTTAAAGATGTAACGGAAGTTCTTTTGGCTAAATTAAAATCATTCACACTAACCTGCCCTCAGTGGGAGGATCGGAGTGTCGCTGTTGTTGGCATTGTTATTCTTGAATGTAGTCAAGTGTTGCCAGAGGTTCCTAAATCCTAAACTACCAACTGGTAAATGATTTGGTTCCATTATATTATGTTTAAACCGGAGGTTTTACCGGTCGTTAACTTCAGGGCCCATGGGATTAGTTAGGCAAAGCCTAGATACCCATGTTATCTAAAAAAAAAATATTATGCTCAAACTGTGGACCTATTTTCTTGGGAAACAAAAGCAGAATCACACAAAATGTGGTTACGTACATTCTGTAAATCATGTCTTACTAACATACGTTTCATGCTTCAAAAATGCTTTTGTCAATGTTAGATATCCATTAAATATCAGAATACTTCCAAACAATACCAAGATTAAGTGCTTCAAATTCTACCTTTGCTGCTTGAAGGTCAACAGAGACAAACTCTGTGAGACGATCCACTAAGACATGCTCAACCTGTAATAGGACGATGACTGTTATACACAAGGTAAGAACATCAGACATTGCCAACAACTAAAGAAATCCAAACGCAATAATCATTGCCATAATCAAATAAACCTCAAATTGAGAGTAGTACATCAGCATAGCTCAATTTCACAGGCAAAGATGGTTACAATAAAAATACAATTTTAAAAGCCACACTAGCACCTAATTGTCCATATTTGATAAGGATTATAAGCAAGCACAAAAGTTGTCAATGTAATCAAACAAAATGGTTCACGCGTAGGGACCTGGATGAGTATTAAAGACTGTAACCTGCTACAAACGTACGCGAAGATAATTTTTAGGCTCTGTGAATACACTCTCACCTTAGTACAAAAGCTTAGTACAAAAGCCTAGTATTTTACTTATAACCCGGTTGTTTTGAATGAAAACAATTGACAAAAAATTATGATATCATTTCGGGGTAATTTCCACACCATTACCCCGCAATACTACTTTCTGAAACTTTTATTACCACTAGATTTTTAGATTTATTCGGTCCAAAGAATCTTATGCAGTACATGACTTCAATCAGGGCCATGGTACGGTACTTAAACTCTCCTGCAACACTGCATCAGCGAACACAGCATCAAGGTTTTTGGCTTTACCACGACCACGAGATCAAACTTCAATAGACACTTTCTTCCCGTGTTACCCGAGAAAGTGAATCTTTACCACAATTGTAATCGCGGCCAAGATTTTGAACCACACGGAAGCCAACAATTACGAAATTTAACATATAAGACAATATGGTAAATTAATGCATCAGAGAATTGGAAACAAAGACAGGTAATAGTGTAATCTGTTAGGCAAGACCAATGTTTAGAGCCCAAAGACTTTTGTAATACTCGTAAAGTAGAGATTATGTTTTAGTGGTTTCCTAATCGTAGTATATTCACTTTTAGGAGAAAAAAAAGAGAATCCTAGTGGGTTTATTATGTCTTGTTCTCCAAGCAATAGGAATAGATCCAGATCTAGAGCTATCTGTAAATAGAGGATGATATAACCTTGTGAGACAAGAGAGAGGGAAACCATGTAAGGGGTGCTAGAGAGGTCTCTTGTAAACATACCCCATGGGGGTATGTGGGTGGGTTGTGACATCTTAGGAAGCTAGTGAAGGTGTTCCTAGATGGTGAAAGCATGGGAGGCTTGTATGTGCTCTTGAGTGTCTTGAGAGACTTGAGTAAAGCTCGTGAGATTAGGGAAACATGGGTGAGAGTGTGCATGGTCACTTGTGTATTATGTAATTTTTTTTTACATAGTGGATTTGTGGTTTTTTCCGGTACTCGGGTTTCCACATAAGTATTATGTCTCCAATGTTGAATGTTTGTCTGATTGAATTGAACTATCATTATATTCCCTAACATGAACTGATCCTTCCACCCAAATCGGTTGGGCTAACAGTGGGCAACTAATTCTAGACACATGTAGTATATGTGCAATAAAAGAAGAGAGTTGCAGTCATCAACCGGAGATGGGACAGAAGTATTTAATTGATAACAATAAAATAATGCTCAACCTATAATCTACGTGCATACCTGTGAACGAAGAAGTTCCTTATAAGTAGCAAGCTCACGGAACGTACTAATGAACTTGGATATTAATGGGCCTGGATGAAGCAATGACAAGGTTGTCCACACATGTTAAACTAAGAACATTTTGTCCAAACACTTCGCAGAAAGCGAAAAAACGAAAAGAAGAAACTCTTACTAAAACGATACATAGGATTATAATAAGACGATAGGCTATTTCTCATACACCGAACTGAAATGTGGAACACTATGCTCAAGTTTCATAGTCCAACAAGTTTTCTCCAAAAAAAAAAAAAAAAACTTTTTCAGACCAACTAAATCAAACTCCAAAGCCTTTTTTTTCATCCCTGATTGAACAAGTGTGTGCTAGATCATATTCATCCTGAGAATGCAAAACTACCACACCTTAGACCTTCCTCTCCAGGTTGAACAATGGATGCTGATGCTTAATAAACTTCTTACCCCTCAAGAACTTCTATATCTCATGCAACAGAAATAAGCTAATAATTGATTTGTCTACCAAGCTTCTCCTAAGCTACTGCCACATCAATTGACTGTCTGGGACTCTCTATTCCGTATTCCGTACTTATCCCTGACTTAAGTCCAGATTCTGCTCTTAAGTCCTCCTTCTGAAATCTACCATAAGAAGCACACTCATGTTTTTCCTTATATCCCCCAAAGAAAATGTGCTCCCATAGACCTCGTGATACAAAATGGTACCTCTAGAATCTTCCTCAAAAAAAAAAGAAAGCCCCCATTGCTCCAATCTCTCATGTACTTCAGCCCTACTCTCACTAGAATACCTAAAATTAGCTTGAGTGCAATCAGAAAGCCATTCCACAGTAAGAGTATTTCCATGTACATGAAGAAGTATACATAATGTCAGAGAATAAAGACAGCCCCACATACCTCCTAGTGATAAGCTTAAAGGATCTTCCTTACCACCACCAAAAGCTTCCAAAGCATCAGCAAATGTGGTGTCCCCATCACATGCTTCGGTAAGAGCAGCCCTGTTGTATCATAGGCAAAATGAATCAGTTTTCCTCTACAGCAATTATATTTGAACTCTTCATACAAACAATAAATGAAGGGAAAAAAGGACTTGATGGGTACATGCAAGGAAGTACTACTTTCATGGTTCCCTGTCATTTACCTGATAAATGTTCAGAAAAGTTATACATGTTTTTCCTATCAAAGATTCATAATATAATTCTTGATTTGCTTACTGGGGCTTCCAAGATTTGGAGAAAATATCTATTCAATAAAAGGAGCTCCAGAAAGTCTCAAGCTGTCAAGGGGTTCTAGAATCACTGGCTAGAAGGACAGACCTGTCAGAAGGCAAGGTCAAAGGATACCTATGCACTGCATACCTATGCACTGAGGTGCAAGGGTGGAAAAACATACCTAAAAAAAGAAAGAAAGAATGACACATGATGCACAGACTCAGGCACGTGATCTAGTGATTGGTTAAGACTGCTATAATTCAAACCACCCCAATTTCAAACCTCCAAATGCTCAGAATCTCAGCATGTTCCTTTCAACTAAGTTGACAAGGAAATGATGCATCTATTTGCCCATTGCGTAAGCTGAACCATTTGTTCAAAAGGTTCTTACATGACACTTCAGCATACTGGGCATTTGGAGAAAGTTCCTCCACAGTTTCTTCGCTCATGCTTCCACAATAAACCTCTATGTTTTCCCCTAAAAAGACCCAACTGCTAATTGCAACATATACAATTACCCTACAACATTCTTTCACAGATTTTCCCCCTCACATCCACGCAACATATGCTGGTCCTCAGAGTTCCTTTCCTCCCCTCCCTTTCTCGCTCAAAGAGTTCTCCGTATCACAAGCAACCCCTCATACCAGTGATTCCATACACAGCAGACACATCTTCTATAGGACTTCACGCCTTACTCCCATCCGGCCATTCCCCCACCCCCACCCACAAGAAAAAACCATCTTGGTGACCTCTGTAACAACAAAGAGAGCCCAGTGAAGATCTCACATATAATTCATCGGCAATAATTACGACATATGATTCTTTTATAATTTTTCAAAATTTTGTCTACAACCTTGAACATTATGGCAAAGGTTACGGGAAGTCAATACTTCGATATGGCAACGCATTTAGGGTTGCTCTCGGAAACAGCCTACGGGAAAGGTTCATACATCCTTACCTGTAGCACCTCCATTGAATGGGGATTACACCGGGGGTTTTGATGTTCTTGTTATTGTATCTAGCGATTACAAGTTCTTAATTAGACAGCCATTAACGTCAAATTCATTAACCAACTCTCTTTCTTTCACTTTGTTTTCTATTCAATCGAGTAGTACTAGATACTAGCGACAAAAGCCCTGGTTCAAGATAAAACATAATAACGCGGCGAATAGGAGCAAAGCTGTCACTAAAACTGACACCCGCGGTGTCCCATTAGCTGTGCAGAAGACAACGAGATGATGAAGAGGATGGTTACAGTGATCGGTGGAAATACTGGAGGACAATAACATAAGGGGCAATTCGGCGAAAAAAGTAAATGACACATTCATGTTCACAAGAGTAAAATTTATGTTATGACTAGCAGCTCCCGAAAACCGAGTTCTGAACCTACATTACATTATGTGTTTCAAACAGTAAAAAAAAATATATAAAAAGAAATGAAAGCACTACTCACGCAAACTTCCGGCATCCCTTGTAGAGTATCTGGCAGCGATCTTTGAGTTCATCTGTTGTTTTCTCAAGTGAACACACCTGTTTTGTTTTGTTTTGTTTTGTTTGTTTAATCACACAACACAACACAACAACATTATTAAAATCAACTAAACAAAAATAATTAACAACTAAAGATCCAATTATTTTGTAATGAGATCACAAGTGGGTAATGTACGAAAATTAAAAATGACAGTAATGTCACAATGATAGTAACAATAATTTTAATAATAATAGTGGCAATGATACCTGGTTGTGGAACATAGGGGAGTCTTCAAGGTCAAGGAAAGCAGCCATTTTGTTTATGTTGTGATAATGTTGTTGTTGTTGTTGTTGTTGTTGTGATGATGTTTGGTTGATTAAATCAGACAAAGGAAATGAGGATCTATCTGATGATGAATTGAGTAAGCAGACAGCTGAAAAGTAACTGGAAAGAAAGGAACTTATTTCAACTTCTGTTCTGTTCTGTTGTGATGATGTTGATGTTACCTGAGACAAGAGTCATGACAGACGGGAGACACTGTGTATTCCTTTTAGAAAAAGGGGAAATGTCTGTCTTTTTTAATTTTTTAATAATCAAGTCCTTACTATATTCTAAGAGCCGGTTTGTATATGAGGAGAAATTGTTTGCTGACTTCTTGTTTTGCAAAGGTTTTGTTTTGCAGGGGTTACTTAGTAAATTTCCCTTGCAAGGAGAAATTGTTTGCTGACTTCTTGTTTTGCAAAGGTTTGTTCTGCAGGGGTTACTTAGTAAATTTCCCTTGCAATATAATATATTACTCCCTAGGGTCCGCATGTCTAACTTTTGAACTGGAATCTTATACATATATATATATATGAGGCATGTTTCAAGAGTTCTAAAGCATGCCACATAGGAAGAATTACACTAGAGGCATTTTTCAGAAGCTCTAAGGTGTGCCACATAGAACAGAGTGCTCTCGGCTATGCTACATAGGAAATAAAAAACACCAATTAGAGAGTGCCAACAAAAAAAAAAAAGTCCACATAAGATAAAAAAAAGGAAATAACGTTAAAAAAAGGCATACAATGAAAAAAAAAATAACTAATTCCTATGCAAGCATTAAGTTTCTATGGTAAGAGATCCAAATCATAAAAAAAAAAGTCAACTCAATAAAAACAAAATCAAGCATTAGGCGAAAGTTTACATCGTAATGGAAGACCGAGAGATCCAAATCGCAACACTATCGTAACACGTAACTGATAATTTCTTTTTTCTACAGCTAAGCCCTAGGAGAAAATTATCCATTAGATATGATTATAATTTTACACATCTCCAACTCTACCTTAAGAGTTAAGATTCATAATAAGTGCATATTTAGAGAGTTCATATTTAGAAAGTTCTCCATTATTGAAAATTTAATTTAATGAATTTCATTTCAGGAGAGTTCTTATCCACAAAACAACCCTATTAATATTATACGTTTAATTTCATTTCAGGAGAGTTCTTATGCAATAAACTTTTTGTTTAATTGTTTTTACACTCAATTACTTATCAAAACCCTATTAATATTATACGTTTATGAAATCACATGGTAAGACTTTTCCAATGAGATACTAATAACAACAAATGGATACCAGGATGAAAACATATGGCATTCACAAGTTACGAGCTGAACTGCGAAAAACTGAACCGAACTGAATAAAACTGAACTGAACTGAACTTAATTAGGTTGTAAAGAACGTGGCCTAAAGATGCATAATTATACTTAAAAATACAAACCTTTCTCCAATTCATACGGTTTGATAAAGGTACTTCAGTTGGAGCACTTAACAAATAATATGATTAAAATTATAATTAAAAGTGAATTGAACTCGAAAAAAACTAAACTGAACCGTACACTAAAGATTAACAAAATATAGCCAGAGCAGAGACATTAAAGATAAGTTTTGACATGTTGTAGTTAAAGAATATGGCATGTAAATTATACTTTTGAAATTTAAAAGTAAAAATAAGATAAAAAACATAATAGTAAATTATTATTATTTTTGTACACAATATTAATCTAAGTTTAACAATTACTATTGAGGTACAATAAATTTAATCCATACAAAAGAATTATTAAAGAACATGAAAAGTATTATCAAAAAAATGGAAATACAATAACAATTACATTTTTGTGTTAAATAAAAAAGAGAAATAAGACAATAAATTTATAACATTGTGGACCGTGCAACGCACGGGCAAGAAAACTAGTACATATATATATAGGAGGCATGTTTCAGGATCTCTAAAGCATGCCACATAGGACTGAATGAACTAGAGTTATTTTTCATGAACTCTAAGCTATACTACATGGGACAGAGGGCTCTGAGGTATGCCACATAGGAAATAAAAAACACCAATTATAGAGTGCCAACAAAAAAAAAAGTCCACATAAGCATAAAGAAATATCAATGAGTGTTTAATGAAAAAAGGAAATAATGAAAAAAAAAACATGACAAGAAATTTCCAATGAATACAATTCTCAATAGTTATTGCATTTATTGAGCTATTTTCATTAAACCCCACCGTAAGTATTTAGGACAAATACAACTTAGTCTTTTCTCAAAAAAAAAAAACAACTTAGTCATTCAATCCAACTCAAGAAGCTCTCCATAAATCTCTCAA
>ONZK01003076.1:31406-50390 GCA_900322385.1 Pharnaceum exiguum
GGGAGTGGAGGTGTCTGAAGAAACAAAAAGAGAGAAATGGGTTACTCCTTGACTCCAAGAGAGGGGTGTGATGTCATTTATTAGGGTGCTTGCCCCTCTTTCGTCAGTTCTTATATGTTTTTTATCAAGACCCATCCACGACCATCAGTTGTTCCCCTCAATCTAGGCCGGAGCTAAGCCGTAGTGTTTGTGTGGTACCTGTCCACATGTTCAAGGCTTACAAAACCAGTGTCTTACTTGTCATAGCTATCTTCAAAGAGACTTTTTTTTTGGGAAATGTCAAGACATGGGTAGATCATGTAAGCCCATAAGGATTAAACTTTAAATTGTCTACAAAATTGCCTGCCCCTCTTCATGGATTTTCTACTTTTGGCCTATTTTAGTCCGGTGAGATTCGACTGGGGGTGAGCAGCATTATGCTAATACTGAATGGCTGAGAACTGTGTAATAGGTAGGGTACACACGGCAGATTTTAAGAGTAGCATTTTTTTTCTTTTTTGGGATCCTAGAGTTAAGCCATGAGAAAGAAGAAAAAACTTAAGACAATGCATTTGGACTCCTGTTTGGCTGTTTCTTGTTTTCTTCTAGTCTTTTACTTTTCAAACAAGAGGCCTTACTATTATAGAGTTTCTATCTCCATGATGAATCTCTGGTCGTAAAGGGTGTCATATAGTTTTTTATCTAAATTATAAATAGAGACTTTAGTTTCACTTAGTAATGCGAGGCTTTTCGCATCTTTCATAAGGTTGGCGGAGTGCAGAAAAAATATTGGTTAATATTGTGGAGTAAACACGATGGTACATTTGTGCCTATGAGCCAATCAGTCTGTATTATTCCTATGATGTCGAAGTAAGCTAATGTAAGAGTAGGATAGCGTGTTTGATAGTGTCTGATTATCATTTGGAATGGTTCTCTGCGCCAGCTTGCAGGGAAGGTGTCTTATGACTCCTTTCTGTAAGGTAACCATTTAGTCAGTTGTTTGGCTGGAAGACATGTTGAAAATCTGTAACAGAATGAGATAAAGTCCCAGTATTTAGTTACTCCTCATTGGTTCAAGATGTCATTTTGATCTACTCTATTTTTTATTTTTTTTGACTGCTTAATTTGTCTTCTTTGTTGTTCCTCTTTTTTTTTTTAAAAACTCTGTAACTGTTAGATTAGCAATTCTACTGTGTAGTAACTAGTAAACACTTGACACTTCTTGTGCTTTAAGGTGAAGATAATCTGCTATCTTTCTGCAGCGCTAATGAAGAAATCTTTAGTGTTTGTAATGCTTGGTAGTTTATGTTGCTTAATGCTCTGGGTCGTCTGGGAAGATTTAACTGAGGTTCACTGCTAGGGAAACAATAGCTCCATCTAAACCTACACAGTCATAACACTATGTCATTTTGGTTGGCAGGAGCATGCTGAGTTTTACTCTCAAATGATTATTAGAGGGGGATTACGGTCATCTATCGAGCCAGATTCCGATACTGTGTAAGACAGGAGGTTCTTGGCACAATTTTGTAGCAGCTGATATGTGAGTGTATCTAGAGGAACAGAAATAGTTAAATAGCACAAGTTTTTGTAACCCAATAGCCTAAGTACGCACAACAGAAAAGTTCCAGGACAATTCCGTCAGGTGAAGAAATTTTTGTTACAGATAAATGAACATTTCCAAGGTTAAGAATACCTCAGACATGTAATTGAAGCTGTAGTTTATGGCTATGGTCTCAAGTTTTTGTTTGGTTATTATGTGCTATTGCATTTGCTTCTCATGAAGTTTCTTATCAATTGCAATTTTCCTGTGTGCCCATGTGTTGAATGATACTCCTGAATCTTCATATTTGAGTGCAGGAGCCCTCACAACCCGAGTGTTGAATTATATTTATGATTCTATGAGCAGTAGTTTTGAACTAGTTACTGCTTAAGAGCATTTTGATTGAATCTATTCTCCTATGTAGTGCTACAAGTTCAGTTTTTGTCGGTTCATTTCCGTTTTTCCCAGTTGTTCCACTTAGTTTTTTTTATATTTTAGTTTACTTCAGTAATTTTTTTTTTCAGTACGAACAAAACACACCCTACCTAAGTGACAAATGAATTAGCAAAATAACTCCGTCTCCTGACTTCAAAATTCGCGATTGATTCGTACAGAAAATTAGCACAACCGAACACATAGGGAAATTTTCTTTGACAATACAAGTCTTCTGAATTGAACTCAGAATAAGGAGGGTCATTTTGTAGCCATTACCAAGTCAAGCAATGAATTCAATTATACCGGCAGCTACTAGTTTGTGGATGATATAACATCTAACATCAATCATTGGATCTAGCTGTTTCCGTTTTCATTATTTGTCAATTGTCATGTGAACTTGTAAAGCAAAGGTGGGAAAGGGATGGTGATCCTCCGGCTCTCAATGACCGACAAACTTTACGTGTCTATATCTCTCTGAAATTAATAGATTCTTTTTGTTTGTTTTAAAGAGATAAGGGAGAGATTGCTACTACCGGATTTTTGATCCGGTGGATGGTGGATCACTCTAGCACTCTCCGCAAAGGTGGACTTAACGTTGTTACAGGGTGAAAACGAAATGTAGGGCCATAAATCTCATGACCAGATTTGTATAAACATCCAGAAACATGCTAATGTTTGATTGGCCGGGCCTCTTGACTTCTTCAATCCTAGGACCTAGGAGGCTACCTAATTAGATCCTGAAAAGGAGATTAAGGACGTGTTCAAATTTGCTTAATATTTCCCATTTCAGGTTTAGTGCGATAATGATTCCTTTTCACTTTAGTTTAGTTAAGTTTTGTGGAGACAACATTGTCCTTTAACTGGATTGGATTGAGTTTAGCTTAACTCATCTTCTTCCATTGTCCTTTAAGTGCTGAGTTTAAGCAAATGGAAAATGTTAAGATCAAAGAAATGATTAAATATATAGAATATCTTCTCTTTAATAGGAACACAAGACAAGATGATCTTAAACCTATAAAAAGGACGTCTTCTGTTTGCTCTTCTAAGCTATGCCTTATGTTATTGGGGAAATTAATTGATTTTTTGGCAGATGTACAATCTTGCACGAAAGCTATAAAACCCTGAGGTGGTTATTGATAGGAAGCCTCATAGGTGGATTTTCTTTTCCCTTTGACTTTTTTACCAAAGGCTAATCTGCTATTTTTGTGTTTTGTTTTTTTGATAGCTGTTTTACACAAAGGGCTAATCTGGTGTGAGTTTGGCCTCACAATTTCAATTTTTTTTTGGTTGGATGTGACTGGTGAAGAAAATTGTATATGCTAGACGCTAGACCACAAAGCACGACAACAACAACAACAACAACCGAGTGTAAATCCATATTTAATGGAGGTGCTCGGGGTCAGGATGTACGCAACCTTACCCCTGTACATCCGTACAATCGGTCACAGACTCACAGATGCTTCTTACGAAGCCGCGTTGTCCTTGAGCACCACTACTTACTTCGTTACAATTGCAGTCAACAATAGTTTGCATGATGCCCAAAATGAAATTTTGAAAGCTACCCATAACAAATTATTGTACCTTTATTTTGCCTACTTTTGGGACGATAGTTGTTGGACTTCAAAAGCTAGAGACTTTTATGAGGCTTGCTAATGTCCTTGGTCTTCTCAGTTTCTTGGTCATTACTCTTCTACAATCTTCTTTCATTATATTATGGTGGAACTCAGAGCACTTGCCAAAGGCTGATGGCAATGGCAGTAAACCACTTTTTTTGGCTTTTATTTGTCATATATTTTGTTTACTTACGAGCCTATTTTTCTCTGGCAAGTGATGTGATCAATACAACCCGTGCAATAAAAGAGGGAGAAACGTTGGTATCAGCGGGTGGAAAGTTTGAGCTTGGATTTTTCACCCCTGGTAGTTCAGGAAAACGATACCTTGGAATCTGGTACAAGAAAATTCATATCCGAACTGTCGTGTGGGTGGCCAATAGGGACGCGCCATTGGCCAGTTCTCAAGAGTCAGCGACCCTTAGGCTAACAACTCGCTCAGTGCTCGAGCTAATCAGTGGCACTGGTGATGTCATATGGTCAACCAACACTACCTCTAGGAGCGTGAATAATCCGGTTGCTGAACTTTTGGACTCTGGTAATTTAGTCATCAGAGACAAAGATGATAAAAACAGAAACAATTCTGGCAGTTTCTCGTGGCAGAGCTTTGATTATCCCTGTGACATCCAACTACCTGAAATGAAACTAGGAAAGGATCTGGTGACTGGGTTAGACCGCCACCTTACTTCGTGGGCTAGTAGTGACGATCCCTCCCCTGGAAGCTACACTTACCAGCTAGATTACCAGGGGTACCCACAGCCAGTTCTAATGAAAGGTGCTGTTGAGCAATATAGGAATGGGCCGTGGAACGGGCTAAGGTTCAGCGGTAATCCAAGTTTGAAGTCAAACCCCATTTTCGCCTTCAATTTTGTCATGAATGCAAAGGAAATTTATTACAGTTACGAGCTTCTTAATGGCACTGTCATATCTCATAGGCTTTTGAGTTCTTACGGAACCATGCAACGGCTAGTTTGGAGTGATCATGCTCAAGGATGGGTGATGTACTTGACTGCCCAGTCGGATACTTGTGATACTTACGCTTTGTGTGGAAAATTTGGCAGTTGTGATATTGCTGATTCTCCGGAATGTAAATGCTTAAAAGGGTTTACGCCAAAGCAACAGAATGCTTGGAATTCTCAAGATTGGTCAGATGGGTGTGTTAGGAAGACCTCTCTAAGTTGTACTGGAGGAGATCGGTTTATCAAGTACACCAATGTTAAATTGCCTGATACTCAGTATTCGTGGTATAACTCGAGCATGACACTTGATGAGTGTAGGACCAAGTGCTTGTGGAACTGCTCCTGTGTAGGCTATGCTAATTTGGACATTAGAGATGGTGGAACTGGGTGCTTGATATGGATTGACACTATAATTGATCTGAAGATCTATGCTGAGAATGGGCAAGTTCTCTATGTAAAGGTGAATGCTTCTGAATTAGGTAAGAGAGTTCAGTTGTAAATACCAATTTATTTGTGCTTCTTTCTTGCTTGAAGTTACAGACAGATAGATGGCTTACCCCTTCCCCTACCCTGCATAACCAGAAGCCTTGTAGGCACTGGGTTATTATTCAAGGTGATAAGTTCTTTTGCTGATAGGAACCAGTTCTGCCTGACAACCTACAATTAGTTTGAATATCTTCCTGCATGATCTCAGGGAAGCGGAGAAAGCGAACCTGGATTGTCATAACCTCGGTTTTAGTAGCTACAATGTTCCTGATTGGTGCTGGACTGCTTGCATGGCAGAAAAGGAAGGTCTGGAAGAGAGGTAGTTCTTTCTGGATCTCTTGCTCTTAGTCTCTTTAAGGCCTCCTGTACATGTTCCTATACTTAGGGTATCATCTTGCATCTGACAAATTTCTTACTAGCAGGAAATTCAAGAGAAGTGTATGCAGGAAACAAAAGCCAGAAAACCGAATCAGAACTGCCATTATTTAAAATTTCTGAGATAGCTCAGGCGACCAATGATTTCTCAGATTGCAATAAGCTTGGCGAGGGTGGATTTGGCCCTGTTTATAAGGTACTGGAGGCTTCAGCGCTTGTACAATAGGTTGAAAGGCCTCTCTGAATCCGTACATGAACCAATCGCCTATAGCCTATGAAAGGACAGAGGACAGTGAGTATCAGAAGCAACATAAACCAAGTATCAGGATCATTGTTTCACACTTTCAGTTTCTATTCTGTAGGGTATGCTGAAAGGAGGGCAAACAGTGGCGGTGAAGAGGCTTTCGAAGGAATCAAGACAAGGACTAGATGAATTCAAGAATGAAGTTCTGTGCATCGTGAAGCTACAGCATAGAAACCTTGTTAAGCTATTGGGATGTTGCATTGAAGCAGAGGAGCGGATGTTGATCTATGAATACATGCCAAATAAAAGCCTGGACTTCTTCATATTTGGTTAGTTCATGTACTTGTTTGAGTACAGTATTTTTTTCTTCAGCAAAAGAGAAACGATTCTGTATAAATCTAACAAACAATCAATAACGATTTTCTCAGATGATAAGAGGAATATGGCATTGGGATGGACCAAACGTAATCAGATTATAAAGGGAATAGCTCGTGGACTTCTTTACCTACATCAAGATTCAAGGCTGAGAATTGTCCACAGGGATCTCAAGGCCAGCAACATTCTACTGGACTCAGAAATGAATCCAAAAATTTCAGACTTCGGCATGGCTAGAAGCTTTGATGGGAATGAGCATGAAGCAAAGACCACGAGAGTTGTGGGAACCTAGTAAGATTTTCTGGACACATGGATCATAACCTAGTAAAGACCAAAGCAGTGCTTGCTGGCTTAACAACATTTTTATTTTTTGCAGTGGCTACATGTCTCCAGAATATGCCATTGACGGGCTGTTTTCACTTAAATCTGATGTTTTCAGCTTTGGGGTATTGGTGCTAGAAATAGTTAGTGGTAAAAAGAACAGAGGATTCAACCATCCTGATCACGACCATAACCTCGTTGGACATGTAAGATCGCCGCATACTCTCTCTTTCTCGCCACTATACCAGTACATATACATAAGTAGTAACAATTGGAGGCACATATATTGCTAACAAGAACTCTTTTTTGGAAATGTTTAGGCTTGGAGACTATTCAAAGAAGGTGCATCCTTGGAACTGGTTGATCTATCACTAGTGGCCTCCTGCAACATTCCACAGATACTAAGATCAATTCACATAAGCTTGCTATGCGTGCAACAAAGCCCAGATGATCGCCCGGGCATGCCATCTGTTCTTGTGATGTTAGATAGTGATGGTGAACTGCCTGAACCTAAAAGGCCTGGGTTTTTCATAGGGAGAGATACATCAGACAATGACTCGATTTACAGCAAGTCTATATCATACTGCAGCAATGATATATCTATAACAGCAATATCTGGCAGGTAGCATAGCATCCTGTGAAGTAAACCAGGGGAAAAAAAGTTTAAGGAGTTAGATTTCAGTTGCATAATTATGCCTGCCAGCAATGTAACTTTTTTTTCTTTTTGATCGAAATCGTAAAAATGTTTTCGATCTTGTGTAAATGAGTAGAGCATATGTAAGGAAATTAAAGGCATCGTATACATAATGCTGCATAGATTGTTCAGATATATAAAGAGGTCATATTGTTCAGCACCTGTTTTGGTATTCAGTGACTGTATAATACAGCACCAACTGAAACTTCCTTTCTTTTCTTTTTTGTTACTTCATCCAAAACCACCTTCTTATTGTTTGATGAACCCATCAAACACTACCTTGAGAAACATTATAGTATATAATAAAGTTCATTTGAGTCAATGCAATCAATACTTCAATGAAGCAATTGGTTAATCTCGAAAATAACATCTCTGTTTTCTTAAACAAGGGTAAGGTTGTGTACATCTGACCCCGAGCACCCCATTGAACGGAGATTTACCCCCGATTATTGTTGTTGTAAAGTTCATTTGACTCACACAAAAAAAAAAAAACATTTGAAATAGAGATCCCCTAATGATTAGTCAATGGGTTTAAAATGAGGTTGGACCCTTCTTTTAACACCCTAGAATAGGAAGGCAGAAATGCAATCATAGTATCTGATCAATGGCTAGCAAGAAGTAGCAAAGTACTAATCCCCTTAAAAAAAAAAAAAGTTGCAAAGTACTACCAATGATTTGCTTTTCCCTGGGGGCATCATAGATTCATAGGACACTGTCAACACTCAACATTTAGCAGCTTTAGGCACAGTAATATGCTGATTTTTTGCAACATGGCTCATTAGTCATTAGTAGAAGCTTCAAATGTTTGTGCGCTCTCCGGTGTTACATTTTGTATGCTAGTATTTGGTAAGCTTATTCACTGTAGATAAGCCTACAAACATATGAAGCTAATTTGGCCAATTGACATTTGATATACTTCAATCTTAGCGTTGTATCAAATTACACCAAGAAATTACCTATGAAGTATGTTAGTATGTATCAGCGATCTTTAGTCAGCAATTTGACATAAGGTGTAGTCACAAAATTCCAAATTTTTACCAATTATATGAAACAATCATCAGCTAATCAACAACTACTAAGCTAATTAAGCTTGAAAAAGAAATATATTTTCATTTTGCAAACTACAAGACAAGAAACCAAAAACAAAAAATAAAAAAGATACTCATAAGTAATAATTGGATTATGACAGGAAAAGGTGAGGAAAGTAGACCAATATGAGTCAAACCAGGAAACCACTAGACAAAATTAAAAGCTAGTGTAGGAAGCAAAGCATAATATCTTATAACAAATCATCATCAACCTAATGCTAACATAAAAAAACCATTACATTATTTTACGTATACGTAAATAATGTTTCCTGTTTCGTATCATAAAAAACTTGATTATCAAAACAAAAGTTAGGTAATAAACTATCAGCAACGGACACATTTTGTTAGTGGTTGTGGGGGTTCCAATGAACGTACATGCAAGTTGGCGCGTAACTCAATTAAAAAACAACCCACATTTTGTACGTACACTGAATTTAAAAAAAAATAATAATACTATGCAGATCCCACGCTCAAAAAGATGCCCATCTGGACATCTCATTCTTCTGCTTTCACTTCATTTCATCATTACTTTCTCTCTTCTTTCAATGTTAGTATGTTGGGTTAATGTCCTGTTCATATAAATTTGCTCCAAAATAAAGTTAAGGGGCAAATAAAAGATTGCATTTTGATATACATACTCTCATTTTGGTGGGAATATAAATGGCAAGCTCTACAGCAACAGTTGAGCTTACTGTTACTGATCACTCTCATCACCAGCAGTCTTCTGATGATCAGGTAACTTTGGTTTTTCTTTTTGGTTTTTCATTTCTATGTTTCTTAGAAATCCCATGTGTAGTTTCTTGTTTATTGTGCTATTAAGTTGTTGATAGTACCAAAGAATCATCAGGTATAGTTTTTCTCAGTGATATCTTCCCAACCCATTTGTATTTTATGCTTAGTTTAGTTAGAACAAAATTGACATTTCCCTTGATTCTTTTCTGCTGAAATTTCTAGTCTTCCTGGCAATTAGTGTACAATGCACACAAATTGGCTTGAACCTTGTTGCATTGTATGACAAAAACTTGTCTTTATTTTTTTTCCCCTCCAATAGGTGTTTGTGCTCTAGATAGGTATACAAATTTCATTTCTGTCAATAATTACTTTTAGGGTTTGTACCTGGGCATTGTAGATTTATAGGCAACTGGCAATTAGTGTTTAATGCACACAATTGAATGGATGAAACTCAAAAGTCGAAACCAGGGTCAACAATCAAAATGGTATGCATAAATATATGGTGCAAACACTTGTTTTGAAGGCATAATTAAGTTGCTCATTTATAATGGACCTTCTAATAGATCAATTGGTTGTAGTATCTATACTAAGTTGTGATCATACTGGTTATTGTTGTGTCTAGCGCCAGGTGATGAACTTTTTAGAACTTTGGGCTGTTCTGTGTAATACAGAACTTGGGAAGGTCATCATATGTTGATCAGATGTGGCTGTAGTGTGCAACCTTGCCCACACAGGCCAATTGCACTTTTTTGATATCTTTGTGGGTGAGAGTGAAGCATTCCTGGTGTCAGTATCAGGGGTTTTCCACGTCTAATGTGGCAGCTTTGTGCTTACTCTCAGGGTATTCACTCAGGGAAGAGATAATGCTTGGGATTAAATGCTTAATACATATGCCTTTGAACTGTTGAGCAGAATTACTCTCCTTTAGACTTGCTCCCTATTTTTCTAGCAACTCAGGGAAGAGATAATGCTTGGGCTTAAATGCTTAATACATATGCCTTTGAACTGTTGAGCAGAATTACTCTCCTTTAGACTTGCTCCCTATTTTTCTAGCAATTATGGGTCAGTTGGAAACTAGAGTGAACTGACTATATACCACTGATGTTCTGGCATGTGAAATGAGACTATCATTTGTTGTCAAACAAGTCCTTGTCTTCTTGATGTCGACTTTCTGCCCTGTGTGCATTAAAGTACTTACCTGCCATCCTTTCAGTTTGAGAATGCTGGTGAGAGCTCTTCAGGTCGTCATTCAAGACGTCCAACGCTATCGCTTCTTCAAATTCCTGCCAGGACTTTAGAGAATGCCCTTTCTAGCTTAACTAGGACTGATACAACCACCGCAACAAGTCCATGTTCCACCAGGGCGGGATTACCACCTAGGCCTTACTCAGCATGTTTCAGATCATCTATGAGGAACATGCTGCCGCAGAAGAGCTTCTGTACAAAGAATTCAAGTCATGATGGTGAAAAGACAGTTCTAATCTTCTCAAACACACCAAGATCTGACACTCCAGGGGAGAAACCTTCTACTTCCAGGTCATTCTCTCTGAACAAGGTTTTTTCTTCTTCAACAAAGAGATCTTGTTCATTACCAGTTACACCTATTGCAAATTCAGGTCCCAGCTCAGGACAAAAGAAAAACGAGAACATTGTTGATCCTCCGAACATATCAGTGAGTATCCTGAAGTCCTGAACTTACTGTTGACTCTCTCTATTCGAATTCGGATTGTTGACATCTACAATTTTATTTTCTACTTTATAAATGTCAAATAGCATTCTGACAATTCTAAGATAGTACGAGTGTAAGAGATAGTTCCTTTTACAAAAACAAAAAAGAGCATTTGTAAGAGATGGTGGGTACTGCTTTCACTTGTTATGCTTATGTGATGAAGTTTGTTTATCAGCAGAACCAAGAAGATCAGATAAATATGAGAAGATCATTTTCAGTTCCTGTGAACGTTAAAAATCCAAGCTTAAGAAGAGTTGGTTCCACAGGTGGCGTTGTCCGTGTCGTTCCAGTGACTCCTCATCATCAGGCAGTTAACAGAGCTGTGCCCGAAAATGCCACAGTAAAAGAAGATGGTACGTGGACAATGATCAGAAACAATTCTTTAAAATAAATTCTGGAAACCATTTGTTGGAAAATCTCTTCTTTCCCTATATCTTTACCATTTCTCAGTTGATGTGACTAGCATAATATACATTTCTTCTGGTCGTTGAAACTGCTGACCTGATAATATTCATTGAGTTTGGAATTGCAAACAGGTCCACCTTTTTATGGGTGGGAGGGGCAGGTAGTTCCTGAGAAAGTAATTTGCGAACTAGATTCTGGTACTAGATATTTGGAGGTTGTGAGTGATTTCTGTAACTAGATTGAGGCGTATGTCTTCAATTAATATGTACTATAGCTAAAGAAAAACAAATATCTACTCTGATTTTACAAACTCAAACGAGAAGCAATATGCTGCTTTCGAGTTGATGATGGTGCTGCCAACATTAGGTCGCTTCAATGATGAAACACACCATAGGCTAGGCATTGGGTGGAGAGAGAGGAATTAAACGAGCCTTAAAGATAATGATCCCCTGGTTTATGAATAAGTAAAGGAGAGTTAGACCTAGAGGACCGAGAATAGTGAGCAATTGCAAGTGCTTGGGCATTTGTCATGAAAATTAATGAAATTGTTCATAGTCAGACAGATGATCATTAGTCCTTACACAGCATTACTTCCGATCTAAGGCACTTCGACAAGCAAAAAGTTTCATTTATGCTCTTCTGGAAGCTTTCCTGTCATTAGAACCTTCTATCAGGAATTAAGTGAAATGTCTCCAATCCTTCTGTTCCTAAGTAGATCAAAGGTGGCCAATGTTCTGTCAAAAATAAAAAAAGGTGGCGAATGTTTTTTTTTTTTTTTTGGTGTGGTAGTGGTGTTGTTTGGTACATCTGATTGTAGATTCCATTGTCTTGTTGTTTAATCCACTGTTCTATGACATTTTCCTACTTCAGGTAATGAAAATGCCGGTGAAGATATCCCAGAAGAAGAAGCTGTTTGTAGAATTTGTTTAGTGGAGTTGGAAGAAGAAGGTGACACTTTCAAACTGGAGTGCAGCTGCAAAGGTGAGCTTGCACTTGCTCACGAGGCGTGTGCCATCAAGTGGTTCAGTATAAAAGGCAACAAGGAATGTGATGTCTGCAGGAAGGAAGTAAGGAATTTACCGGTTACGCTGTTGAGGTTCCCAAATCCTCTTCCTGTACCAGTACAGAGGCCACCACCAACCATAACAGAGCATCCAGATGTCACACGTTACAGGCAAGTTTGTCACTTCGTAATAAACAAACTGTTACTACACAATTATTCTAATGTAAAGGTCTCTCGCACCACGTAGAAGTGCCACCTTATCTATCTAACCATGTTTAAGAAAGGGGATAGTGGACATAGAAATATCCTTCATCTGAAGAGAGTTTGATCAAGTGTCAAAAAGAGTTCAGATACACATGCTAACTTGATTCGGCACCTTGTCTTCTTGTTTGATCTACATTGTTCTCATATTTTCCTGGTGTACATCAATGATATGGTAAATGCAACTCTCTGTATTGCTCTGCTAGAAGCTTTTTGTGCTCATCTATCTGAGCTAAGTTGCAATGCACAACTGGTGGGTTCCTAGGATAAGGAGGTTGGCTAAGCTACTGTGACATCCACCTGGACTAGGTCATGTTCCTTGAAACCTCCTATGTAGCTCCAGTGTTTTTTTTTTTTGTGAGCCAGGTGGTTGCGGGCAGATGTACAAAGCCTAACCCTGTACTAAAGAGATTATGTCTGTAACCCCTTCCCCCTCCTAGGAAGAGCTTTTATAAAAGTTCAAATAAGTGCTCATTCTCCAAGTTCGTTCTGTATGTGATTTAAGTTCAACTAAAACCAACCCTAGGATTGACAAGTTTGTTGCAGATACACAAGATTAGATAGTGAGTGGAGAGAAAATGTGTGTTGCAAAGAACTAGACACCTTGTGTTTCAGATGTTTGTAATGTTTAAGTATATATGTTAGTGCAGATTTGAAGATTGAGGTAGTTAGAAGTGGATCTTGGTCTAACCTAGAGAAGTAGGGAGAGCTAAACTTCCCCAACTATCTAAATTTTGTTATATGTACTCATTCTCAACTTTAAATTATATATTTCTCTTGTTATATGTACTCAAAATCAACTTTTCAACTCAATTAATTTTTCTAAATTTTGTTTGGCAGGGTGTGGCAGGATATACCCATCCTGTTTTTAGTGAGCATGCTTGCATATTTTTGCTTTCTGGAACAACTCCTGGTATAAATTTCTTATCCATCCAAAACTATTTTCCATCTTCCAATCATTTTTACCATTCACACACAAATATCAAGACATGAATGATGATGATAATGATGATAAGACATGTGTACATGGCCACTTATTATTTGTTTCTTTCATCATTGAAAACTTTCTACTTTGTTAGTATGAAGAAGTGTGTCTTCTTGTTTCACTAGGAGTGTACCGTCGCGTTAAAGAGTTTCCTGACCCTAATGAAGTGGTTATACTTGAATGTACAAACTCAACCAATTTTAAGTCTTGATCAACCTACTAAAAACTTGGTAAGAATTCATAGTAGCAGCTATATCAGGGGGTTAAGTTGTTTTGTTAGATTGGAGGATTACATTGATTCTGAATATGGAAGTCATGGGGAATAGGGTTGAGAAGTTCATTCCGTTCATCTGGCTTTATGAAATAATTGCAACTGATTCTCTTAGATTTGCTCAGAAATGTTTTTTAAAAAGATATTATTGGAATTGAAATATAAGCGGCAGATGACATGTAGCTCAATGCAATTGTGGAAGAGGCTATAACGTATTTTTGATGGAGTTTACATACTACCTAACATAATGTTCTTATTTGATTCTCCTGTTACTATTGAATTTTCAAGATGTGCTGTAAATATGCAGGTATCAGATCTTGGACCCCGTGCTCTGGCGATATCTTTACCATTTGCATGTGCTTTGGGAATGCTGTCATCCATGATAGCGTCTACAATGGGTAGGTATCTTCATTTCATATTTTTTTGATGTTGTTTACCATCACCTTGATTAGTGATAGCATGTTGTACTTGAATGTGAGTTACTAGTTGGATGTTCTTTCGATATCTGGATATGTTCGTTCTTGCAGTCGCTTAACATCGTTCTAGAAAGCATTTTGCCTCTTTCTTTTTTACTGGGGCATACAATTGTATTGTAAATGAGTGACAACAACAATGTTGTCAAATGCCTGAAAGTTCGGAGAATCAAATCACAGAAGTATGTTATGAACTTGAACTTACATAGTTTGTTTTTGTCAGATATCTCTCATACTCTGAATGCATCTTTTGTTTCCCCTGCGCTATCTCTGCATTACTATTTATGAGCGCTTTCTCTTATGCTGATGCAGTTACCAAGAGTTTCATGTGGGCTTACGCTTCTTTCCAGTTTGCGATTGTTGTCCTATTTGCTCATATCTTCTATACACTAGTAAGAATACTCCACCTGTATCATAAATTCATATGTTTCTGTTCATAGAAAATTAAGACAAGCTGAGATGCAAGCTTATCCTACTTGTTCAAATGTTCAATGTGCAGCTTAATGTCAAAGCAATTCTCTCAGTTCTCCTGTCCTCATTCACTGGATTTGGAATTGCAATAAGCACAAATGCATTAATTGTGGAGTACCTTAGGTGGAGAGCAAGTTCAAGTCGACAACCTCCCCCTTATCCTAGTAGAATAAGTAGGCAGTCAAGGCAAAACCATGCGGATCATCACCAGCACCACCAACAGGAGCATCAGCACACCATTCACATAATTGATGTTTCAGACAGTCCTACGGATCAGCGGTACCGTTCAGAAACAAGGGTACAACATACCTGATGTACAGGGGAGAACAGATAATTCAATGACATTGCCAAAGGTCACTGTTACCGGGACTGAGTCTACCTGCTCCTCAAAAATCCCGCTAGCTAGAGCTGTTGGATAATATGTGCAGACCGCCAATTGGACATCAATAGTCGACAGAATGCGCTGTGTACAGCTGAAGTAGTATTCAGATTTTTCACTGCCAGTCTTGTAACCACTAGCCAAACGAAGTGCATATAAGGTTGGTGGTGACAGTAAAGCAGCATGCACATAAGTTGTTTTTTTTTTCAATTTTCTTTTGTCCCTCTTGTTAAGCTTTTTAGCTTGAATGAGGCCTTTGTACATCTGAGATCAATAACTTCCAAAGTTTTTCTCGGTGATTCACCGGAAAGAGATGTAACTCCAACTCTCCAGGATTCGCCATTTGAATTTACATAAAAACTATCATAAGTGATTCTATTCGGCATTCGCTCTTGCATTTTTATTTTCATTTTTCTGAGCTGTTTTTCTTTATGCTTTTTAAAGATTTGGGAGTTTTCTGCAAGTTCCAAATCGTCTTCGATATTCCAATTCCATTACCATGTCCCAGTTAACCTCAACACACAAAAAATAAAATAAAAAAAGTAAAAAAGTCTCAGTTAATGTACAAGACTAGTAGTATTTCCCACGACTAAACATAGCCCAAAGTCATTGCAAAATGCGGGGGAAAAAGAAGGAAAAATTTAGCAAATCCACAGTTCGCTCATATCATCTATATATATTGCAAAAATTTTGCTACGTGTAACTGATACAAAAACTCTGATATTAATCATGTGGATGCATCAAAGCCGTTTATACACATAAGAACAGTTCAAGCACGTTGACCTTCATGTTCCTACAGTTGATCATTACATTCGCCATCAAAAGATGCAGAAACCAATAAGCAGAGCAGTGATTTCCCTGAATTGGCTCCCAGTGTCTACATGGTATGTTCCACAGGCAAGCATCTGCTTCGCGAGGAGGATCCATTAGATGGTCAAGCAAATGAACTTGAAGTTGTGTGTGCGTTACTTTTTAAAGCATGCTCCTAGATTTTTGTTTCATCACCACCTCCAGTAGCCTATACATCCAGCGATCGAGCATTCCTGAATGCGTAAAATAACCTTTAGTACAATATAAATCTAGCAGCATGTGCACTGAGCATGTAACAAGAAGTTCATATCAGCAATCGTGACCAACAGACCCCTAATTTCTTAAAAACATGTCAGACACTAAGCCAGGACCTATACAGTATCTTAATGGCCGCCGAATAGCCAGATTAGCAATTTATTGATGGGGTTTGGCAAATTGGCTTTGAAAAAGACCAGTGCCAAATTAGCATTTTCTTTGACCACCGGTTCCATTCAACACATTCTTACCAGAGATTGTTTTTCACAACAAAATAACTTTTTTTTAGTAATTTTCTTATTTTCGTTTTATTTTTCTTTCGCTTTGATTTTCTTATCTGATGTTTTTGTCGACAGCAACCAACTACCACTGCCCTCAACTTTTTTTTTAGATAAGTAAAAATTGTATTAATGAGGAGGACAAGTCGTTCTAATATAAAGGTTACAAGTTAGACCAGTTCCTTTGCAAAATAGTCAAAGGATAGTCTACAAAAGCTCCATTAGCTTTAGTCCACAAAGAAGCAAGATAAGTGAATCTGCTGAATATGCAACACTTCCAACCTTTCTAGGGAAAATCAACGAATTTCGGTGGAGCCAAATGCACCACTGCCCTCAACTTCTCTAGGTTCTCATCCACCAAACCCAAATATTCAGGAACCAGACATGGCCACCACTTCAACCTTCTGTGGAGCCATCGGCTCCTTTCGTTACCTCCTCCTCGCCTCTTAGATCACATCTTTTTCCCAGAGTCAATTCGAGCACCACACACCTGCCTGTCTCCCCTACTAACACTAATTTCCTTTATTCCAACTGCAAATACCCAATGTCGCCTCCCTTTTCCTTTCTTACCAACACGCCCAGTAGCCACTGCCAAGAGCCCAAGACCATTTAGTTGCCAATAAACATCACAACTTGTCACCTATTGCTCAGTTTAAAACCACCCTCTTCAACATCCCCATCCCACCTAAAGTATGTCAACACTGCCCCTAACCTAGGCCCTAGCTGCCATATCCCTACGTGAACTGGAAGAGAGAAGAAAATATGAGGGACTGGGGCTAGCATTGACTTGATGGAAGGAAAAAGTATCACTTTTTTGAGTTCAATGAGTGATGGTCGATGGAAGAGTAGAGGGACGAGAAGCGGAGTGAAGTGCAGTCATATTTATGGTGCTTATTGTGGGTGACCTAGCCACGGAGGAGTGAATCTTAATGACTAGTGTGAAATGGGTAAAGGTTGTACAACAACAACAACAATGAGTGTAAATCCCCATTAAATGAGGGTAATCGGGTCAGGATGTACGCAACCTCACCCCTGTTTAAGAAAACAGAGAGGTTGTTTCCGAGATTGACCAATTGCTGCTTCCAACAACTTCACCAAAAATAAGAAGTATAGAAATGGGTAAAGGTTGTGGTATGGGTAAATTGTCAGTGGAAAGGATTGAGGGCGGACAATGAAGAACGGGTGGTGGCTTGTCTGTTGGCAAGGTGTTGGGTTTTCAGGTGATGGAAAATAAGAAAGACGAGCGGTTTGAGGTCAAAAAGAAAAGGTCCCAGAAAAAAAAAAACAAGAACAAGAAAATTGGAGGAAGATGATGAATCAGATATAAAAATAAAGCGAAAAAGGAAAAAAAGAATAGAAAAAAATTTATTTTAATTTGAAAACAGAATCTCTGGCAAGAATTAGTGCTTATAAATGAGTTAAAAATGGATCCAGAGTTTAAAAAAGAACTAATTTCATACCGGTGATTTTAAAATGCCAATTTGGCAAACCTCATTCAATAAGTATGCCAATCTGGCAGTACAGCGTTAACGAAGGAAACCTATCAGCAGGAAATGAGAAGAAAACCATCCACACTACAAGAGCTTGTTTTGTCCCAAACCAGATTGCCAGCTAGCGAGGAAAAGGCGAGCAGCAAAATGGAAGATGAAGGTAGAAAGACATGCAGTTGCTAAAGCAAATGCCAAAGAGAAGATGATTTTCAAAACAGTACCACACAACAGAGGGATATCAATCATGCATATCAATGGTCAACTCAATAGCAACTCCAGACAGCATATTGGATAACGACAATTATATGTCAATTTTTCTAAAATAAAGAGTCAACTGGAGGGAAAAAAAAGAGTACGAGCCAAACCATTAAAAAGGCCTTCCTTGTCAAAAAAAATATTATTAAGGCCTTCGATTATCGACATTTTGTAGCAATCATATCTGAATTAGCAAAGCAAACTGACCTGTTAGAGCAAAAGTACCCCCTAATACCGCACAAAGCCGAGTTATAAAGTGGAGAAAACTCCGACGTTCTTCTCTGATCGTTACAGTGATTGGTGACAGATCATACAGAAAGTATACAGCTGTTACAAAACAACAACAATATCACCATGCGCAGCGAGACAGATATATCAATGCAGTCAGTAAATGCCACAAGCAGAGGAAAAATCACTAATTAACACCAACCTGGCCAGGTCCTATCAAACTCAGTCATCGGTGAAAAGTACTCTGTGACGGAAAATTGGTTGGTGGGCAAAACCTCTTTTGAGATATACCTGTACTCAGTAGGAACAATCTGGATACAACAATGATGATTCAGTCATGAGGGCCGTTAAATCAAAGTAACATCAAGCCGTTGTCCTTGGGAACAATATAAGTTTTTTCAAGTCCCAACAACACAAAATGACAAGTACATAATTTGTAAATTGTAATTCTAGTCCTGCAGATCAAGCGAGATCAAGAGATACACCGCCTCAACCCCTCACTCAATGCCACTGACTGCCAGTAGGTAGTACTAGTGACTAAATGAAAATGCCAACGTGATTCAAAGTCATAAATGTATTATATATTTTCGTCTCCTGAAGTCACAATAATTATCATCAACAAAAGATTAGAAACAAATAAATACATACCTTTATGTAGTACTTGAAAATACCGCTTGCCCCCCGCAAGATACGATTTGTCCCATCAAGGGGGTTATGAATACCAGGATATTTTGGCCCAAATGACATGTCATGAATCATGTGGCTGACATTGACATGCTTTGATCCATCAAAGATCTGTCATACGAAAGGGAAAAAGTTATTCACATGTGCTTCACCACCTTAGAGATTATCA
>ONZK01003076.1:50811-60913 GCA_900322385.1 Pharnaceum exiguum
GGGGGGGGGGAGGCAACAAAAAACCGACTGTAATTTCCAATGGCCATTTCAAGGGGGTCTGGAGTTGTCGAAATGTAAGCACCCTTTGTCCTGATCTTTTTATTGGCAAATAAAATGAAGAGAGGATGTCCAAGAGTGACCCTGAAATTAATATTACTTCAACACACACCAAAGGCTATGTTAAAAACTGTGGCATTCCATAACTTCAACACCTACAACATTTCTGACTACATTCCATGGAGCCAACCGTAATCCCCCATCTCTAGGGGAAATACCAATTTCAACACCTACTATAATATCTGAAAATTCTTCCTTGACTACGCTGCACCAAATACACCTCGCATAAAAATTTCCTCCTGGTGACTGCAGTATGCTGCAAATATACAGTCTCCATGTGATCTAGCCATACATGTCATTGTCTTCCACTCCAGCTAAAATGATGACTGGAGATCTCATCAGTGTAGACAAAACACAAGCAAAGTGGAAATTCACAACAGACTTCAAAGAATCTACAATTGTTGACCGATTTTTTCAACATAAGCCAATTCTGAAGAAAAGGATTCAATATCCAGCAGCTATAAGTTGTATAGTATTTATAAAAGTCAATTAAAAAGTAACTCTCACCATCTGAGCAACAAATAAGTTCAGTCCATGAACTGAAACATGGAAGTTTCCAGCAACCCTTTGCACATCGAGGACACCATATACCTGTAAAAGAATTTAGCCCATTATATTTTCCGCCACAGTGAGTATTTCTAGAACTCCGCACATTAAGCAACTGGATAAGTACCCGGCATCCTTCTCCTTTTGTTATTGCCTCCTTAACTTTTTTGACCATTTTTTCAGTCTCATCATCAAAGGTTTGCAAATGAACTTTGTCTTTTGAGTCTTCATGTTGATCCTTATGATCATCATGATGGTCTTTATGTTCATCATGGTGATGACCATGCTGATCTTTGTGGACAGCTGTCAAATAAAACTGTGAGACTCTTAACTGCCATGAATATGACCAAGCCTCTTCGAATGCAGGGAGCTTGTTATCAATAGAAACCAAAATATTCCAGTGAACAGCTCATTCACAAACACAGAAAGGGAACACTTTAATTGCTTTGCTAAGGTAATGATCAGATAAATAGTTGCGATGACTAGACCATGCAGCTGATTACAGTGCACTATTATTGAAAAATCAGAGATGATATAACAGAATGCAAAATCCAGCGAAGGAGTAATACATTTCATCTAGAAAAATAAGAGCAGTCCAGCAAACCAAAGAAAGTCTCTAAATTTATCTTTCTCATACAACAAATGGGAGTCCCCCAAGAAGGTCGAATTACATATTGCTATTCATAAATAGTCGCAAGTTATCAATGATAGGAAGCTTATTCTGCTTCTTCCGAAAAGAAAAATTATTTTCTTTATTATAAAAAAAAAAAGAGCTCTCACTGGACGTTAACAAATGAGTATTGTTTACTAAAGGCTGAGTTGAAGTCATAAACAAGAACATCATATTAAACATCATGGTAAGCAGCGTTCCAAAAAAAATAAACATAGAATGCTGAATTATTACCGTGGTCATGTGAACTTCCCTTTTCCACCAAGTCAGATAGATATTCAGTTCCAATGATATGGCCATCACTATTAAGGCGAAGCTGCAAGTTGTCAACAGTCAGATAGATGTTCAGTTCCAAGGATTCACAAATAACTTTATTGTCCATTTCAGTCTTTCTAAGTGCAAAATATTCCAACCCAATCAGCAAAATTTTCTGCAGTTAGAAGGGAGTTAAGTAGAACAAGAAACTAAGATTTGAGGGCCGACATTTATTTAAATCATCAAAACATTTCAAAGCTCCCATGATGTGCATGAAGTTCTGATGGTGCTAGAATGTATTTCAGATTGCTTAACTAAAAAAAATATCTCAAGATAAACACACTACCAACCTACTTTTTCAGTCAGTCTATATCTCAGAATTTTTTTTTTTTTTTGATAGAAAATAAAATTTTATAAATCAAAGTCAAAAAGAGAAACCAAGGCCAAGATGTCCTCTAGGCTCATAATAATTACAAAGAGTGCCAATTACGCTGTATAATGGAAAGAGGATAATCCTTAAAAGTCCCACCGGACTTTGCCACAAGGAGGCTCATAATTCCACCCTCCCCCAAAAAAAATCTACAGAGTGAGAGCCCTTATCAAAAACCCGGCTATTACGCTCCAGCCAGATACACCAAAAGATTGCAAGGATAGCACACCGCCATAAAATCCTTTTGTCCCTTCCTCTCCCAAAACCAATATGATCAATCCTCAAGAAATCTTTCACTGCTCGCGGGGAAACCCAAACCTTATCTGCTATTTGGAAAAGTCTATATCTCAGTATCTTAGTTTTAATATAAGAAAGCCTGTTCTTAAAATACCCTTTGCTTGAAGAAATTCGCAGAAGGAAAGCTGCAAAGCTTGAGTATTTCCCTTCTTTAGTTTATCCTTTAGCTGGCACCAGGAGGTTTTTTTTTTTGGATAAGAATTTTTTTAAAAATTATGTAAGAGGAGGACGGCTATCAAGAATTACAAGCTAGACCAATTCCTCAGCAAAATAACCAAAGGTTGGGCGACAAAAGCTCTGGCGGACTTTGTCCATAACAAATCAAGAAAAGTAACTTGATATCAAATTAAATCGGGTGGAAAATTCTCGCATTCTGTTCAACCCAGGGATCCTAATTTTTTCATCTTTATAAAACGCCTTTCCTAAGATGCATCTTGCACCAGTGGTGGCATTTCTGTTACGCAGACATAAAGACTAACCTTTCTCTTTTTGAACTAAGATGAGAAAAAAGTAAACAGAAATCCAACTATAAAATTTATAGTTTCAAGGACATTGCTCACAGCCAACAGAAAATTTCTTGATATCAAGGCATCCATGTTAAGATGCACATGACCTTGAGTCAATAAAAAATTCCACCATCTTCACTGCAATTTTAGCTCAAAAAAATACCAGGTACAACAAAACAAATGAAATGGGGGAGACCTGGAGTAGGTAAGGAGGTAATTTGAGAAAGGGTATAGGTGATGGACCTGATGGTGCTGGTTGAAGTAGAACAGGGAGAGAAAAGGGGGAAGAGTTACTTCCAAATAGGACAAACTATTACTCCAAGAGAGTGAGGTTGAATCCATTACCCCTGTTTGGGGTAGATGATTACTCTCTCCCCTCCATTATATTTTAGAAACCTCCATTACCTCAACCACCAACTCCATCTAATTTATCATTGCTATTGCTCCTTGAATGATTAATGTCCTTCCAGACATACCCTTATATGTTAAGGTTTTATCCAATTGTTCCCAAACTACTCCCACCTGCTTCACACATTTCCCTATTATTCCTCAACAAGTCTTTGGTACACCGGGTGTACCGGTACACCTTGTGGATTTATGACTAATTACAAAGGGACTGACTAATGGCATTAAAAATGTGACTAATGATATATGTTGTAATACTAGTTATAAATCCACAAGGTGTACCCGTACACCCGGTGTACCTAAGAATTAGAGATTATTCCTTTATTTCCTTCCCCCTTTAGAATATTTTTTTCTTACCAGCACTCCCGACTTTTTCCTTCTTTCTTTCTCTTTCTTAGTTTTGTTTTCACTACCCTCCCCCTCACTCTGTCTTCACAGCAGCAGGTGTAAGTGTGTAACTCCACTTCCCCTTTGGCCAAAACAAAAAGTCAATTTAATAGAGACAAAACACTAGTGCGTTCTCTAGCATGTCATGCCGTTCAATGTGGATGGAATGCGGGAATCATGTAACTTCTTTGACCTTCATTTGGGCATGCGCTGAACACGCTTTTGAAGAATTCCATAGTGAGATCCAAAGAAATTGGGAAAATTTGCAGTTGCCACTTATGTATTTGAGGACACATTACCCTCATATTGCTCATACATTATCTTCAGTTTCTTATCTAAAAAGAAAAACTATTCAGGAATAGCTAACAACAGCTTGTACTCGCCAAAAAAAAAAAAAAAGAGCTTGTAGAGTCATGTTTAAAATGTAACCTCCATCTCCAAGCTCTGTTTAATCACAACTTCTTCCCATATCAATCAATCGAGTCCTTGATCCAGGCCATTTAATCCCCCTGCCTATAGCAGTAAAACAGATACACCTGGCCCTGGCTCTGTTAATTAATGTCATCCAGAGTCCACGGAACTATAAAGTTGTGAACTTGGAAAGACTACGAAGATGAGGATTTCTATTTGTGTTTCCATTCTTGCATTAATCCATATTCCTAAGTCCGCTCATAGTTCATCAATTAGAATTTGGATCTACTATCTGAACTTTCAAACAAGAAAAGATGTGCAAAAGTATCCAAGGGAAACATATCAGTTTAACTGAAGAAAACAAATAAAAACTTGCAATCTTAAAAAAGAAGAGCTAGAAATTCTTCTTTAAACAGATAGCGCTTGCTCTGACTTCAACGGTTGCACATAGTTAAACAGAAACTGCTGGTTCTGACTCCTTTGAAAAGATATTGCAAACTGAAATTATGATTGCAATAAAAGAAAAGGTAAACAAAAAGAGAAAAAACTTGCAATCATAAGATTAAGTTCGCAATTACGGATCTGAAGATGCCGCAGATGAATACTAATAACACAAATCAAGATTCTGAGGATAAAGTCTTACGCACTTTCCATAGGTTTGTATCAAGATCTACTTCATGCTTTCCAGACATATCTATGGCATCCACACTAAGAACTGCACAAAATTAACAAATCATAAGGAAAATACACTATCAGGTCTCCAAACACATACGAAACAAGATTTTAGCTTCAGAGAGTCAGATGCCACATCAGGCAATATAACATGGAGTAAACCGGGGATTAGACTGGCATACCATCACAAGGCAAGGATGGGAATGTCATATTTATGTGTATGGGAAGCGTTTCCCCGCGGTTCAAATCAACGGACATCTGCCAGAAAAAAAGAAGTTAAACAAATCAAGCGTCAATCAAATGAACATACATAAAACGTTGAAGCAGAAACAAAAAAAAAAAAAGGAACATTGAAAAGCAATCAGTAAACAGCTGACCTGGTGGACGGTATATGTGCTAAGATAATATCTGAGCTCGTGCAAAAACAATGTCACCATAATGACCAGGCCGAAGATCGAAACTACAAAAAAAAAAAAGAGAAGCCACATTGACGAAAAGACGAGGAAATGAGATACACATTCAACAGTTGATTTGATTTGCATGTCATGAAATCATCCCACAATTTCAAAGTTACAGTCTAACTAGTGACACAATCTCCTCCTATGGAAATCATAATTCCTCAACAGCCATCCAGTATGACCTCAACATAGTGAATTCTGAAGGTATTCAGGATGTACAACCTCCCCCATTATTAATCTGCGATCGTCCTATCCTTTGAAACTAAGAGGGTGTTTGGCCTACCTTCTCCCATAAAGTGATTCCCTTTAATATTTTTCTTCTTTTCTCTCTCTCCTTCCAACTCCATCATTACCAAAATGAAGTGTATATTACTCTCCACAATGATTTAAAAAAAAAAAGCATCAAATTTGAGCTTTTGCTCTTGGGCATTTAAAAAGTTTTTAAAAGCCTTTGGGTCGTTGATTTGTAATGGAGGTGAAGAAGGAGGAGGGAAAATGACGGAAAAATTATAAAGGAGAAGCACTTTTGAAGAAAAAATAGGCAATACACCGTCTAAAATCTCCAAACCATACGATACACAACTAGGCACCTTCAACCGCGTAAACTACAAGGGCAAGGTCAAACGTTCACAGCACACTTGTTTAGGGCAAAAATGTTCACCAAACTCACAAGATCAACGCGGCACCCTCCCCCCCAACAGAAAAAAAAAATCTATTTGTTGGTCTCGAATCATCCAATGCATGGCATCATGTTTTCGACCAAAGCAGAATTCTTTTTCCTACACTACCTATTATACAAATGCCATTGCAAGAACCAAAAAAACAAACAGATGATGATTCATTCTACAAGAAAGCAAACCAAACCAAATCGCAAACATTCCAATCCAATTCATCCAGCCGGCCATCTCAAATCAATTATCTACTGCATTCACTAGCTAGCTCTGTGGCCTCTATCCAAATTATCAACCCCCAATATGACATGACATGACATGGTAATTTAAAAGCAGCAGGGATCAACAATTGTACAATAGAAATTGTAAAATAAAAAAAAAATGTAAAACTTTTTATCGAGCTTTTTTTTATTACCGATGGCACCAGATTGGGTCTTCTGTAACAAATGCTCTTCAGCACGAGGGAAGGCGTCAAGCCTTTTTATTGCTTGCTTCACTCCCATACTTTTCTTTTCCTTTTCCTTTTCCTTTTGTTTTCTGCAAATAAATAATGTTTGGTATTTCAGTCAGTCAGTGTGTAATGTGTAATAAGATCTAAATGAAAAATGGGGAAATGATTGATTGATTGATGGGAGGGAAGGAGGGAGGGAGGGGTTGATTTTGAAATGAGAATTTTTCTTAGTATAATAAATAATAAATAAATAAAAGAGGGAAATCAAATGAAATGAAAGGAAAGGATTACCAGATTGGATTGGATTGGATTGGATTGGATTGGATTAATGGTGTACGTAGCTGAGTTTGATGTCGGGGCCTCGCCTAGCCTTGCCTTGCCTCGCAGGTGCAGTAGAGAGAGCAGTTGAAGGAAGGGGGCTTACGTATTAATTAATTTTGTTATTTTTGCGATCGATCTTCTCTTCTCTTCTCTTCTTTCAACGTTCGAGTTTGGGGATTTAATTAATTTTGTCCCTTTTTTTTTTTAAAAAGGCTTACTTTTGTTTTTCGATGAAAAAATTCGGAATTGCTAAATATAATAACAATCCAAATTACTAAACGCAACAATCCTTTTAAAACTTGTTAAAATTGTTAGGACACCTATTTATATTGAGAAAATTTATAAAAATACGAAAAGTGTACTATAATTTTACTTGATTGTAACATGATACATCAGCCGACATAAAACAAGGAAGTGGTGACTTTTCTATTTAACTATTTTTTTTAAATGTTTAAAGTCGCTACTCGAATATATAGGTGACATTATAAATGGGTGGCGACTTATCTTAGCGGTAGTCGTCAGGGGCCGTGGCCACTTAGTGTTTCTATAACGAGGCCGTTTAACCTATTGACGTGGACGGTAGTTTGGGAAATAGTTGAAAAATAGGAGTTGAGTCGGAATTAATTTTTTTAAACACCATTGGGTGAGAAAGACTCATATATATTGTCACCTAGGTGTATAATGATTATTTTACACTTCGATGCATTTTTTTTGTCACTAAAATGAATTTTCTTACAAACACAAATGAAATTTTTTTTATAAGAAATAAATGCATTTTTTATTTATTTTACATGGTGGGTAAGGGGGAATGAGAGAGGCACGTACAAAAATTAAAATACACCGTTTCTGTTTTATCATATAAGAATTGTACATAAACCCGTTATTCCTTCCTCGGTAATCTACTTCTTTTTTTTTTAGAAATCAAACTTTTAATTGCTATCTCCCCATCTATCTCATTATCTTAACTAAAAATAATTAATGTGGACTAATTCCAGTACTAGTTTTTCCGACCTTAATTTAACCAAAGACGATTATTCGACGATAAGTTGTCGTCGCCCTCATTCTCGCCCGCTGCTAAAGCCCGTGTTTAAGTTAGTCGACAGGTCACTAATACATGAACTGTAGACTAAAACGGTGAAATTGTGCAAAATTTGAGAGTTAGTTTACATTAGTAACACATGAACTGCAGACTAACTTAGTATACAGTTCATGTGTTAATGAACTATATACTTTAAAAATTGTGATAGAGTGGCAAATGGTGGTTGTTTGGTGTTGAAAGTGTGTTTGATGTTTGTGAAAGAAAATAGAGAGAGGGAGTGCACTAGTGTCGTGACTCATGGTCGTGAGTATGAGGGAGAGAATATTTTCCTTTTAAATTGAGAAAAAGGGTGAAATAGTAACTTTCTTTTAAGAGGTTGTTATACTTAGTAATTTGACTAGTTACATTTAGCACCCCTTTCCAAATCCAAAAGAAAAACAACATCATCCCGGTGGAGTCCCATCTTACAGAGGGAGCAATATAACAAGGAAATGCCATTTACCCCATTTTTGTGACTGACAGACAGACAGTCTGAGATGGGTCGAAGAGGAGCATTTGTGGGTGTGGGAGTTGCCATTGCAGTGGCCTTTACTGCTTTACTTTACAACAACATTATTTACCTCAAATCTCACCAGGATCACCCTCCTCAACCTCTGGTAACTAACTATACTTTTTACCTTTGTTGTTACATTACAGCTGAATGAATGAATAAATTGCAATATTTATTTTTTGAATATCAATTGCATTGATTTGTGCAGAGATTATTCAGTGCACAAGACTTGGCCATCTACAATGGCACTGATGAGTCACTTCCCATTTTATTGGGAATTCTGGGGTAACTTTCTTCTTCTCTCTCTTTTTTTTATTTTGCACCTTGATTTGCATGTGAAATTGTGAAAATCATTGCAAAGATTTGATCTTTTGTTGAAATTCAATCATAATTTTGATTTTCTGGACCATTTGGAAAGTACCCTTTTGGGCAATGTAGCTTGCATACTTATTTAGAAGTCTGCCTGGAAAATGATGGCTGGAAATTGAAAATGGTTGGGTTTTTTTGGTTTGAATTCTTAGCTATTGAGCTGTTTTTTTATATATATTGGGCTTGGGCTAGTGTTATTGTTTTTGTTTGTTTGTTTTTGGCAGAATTTTGTGGAGAAAACAAAGCTATGGAATTTGGTTTTGACCTCAATGAAAGCTTTGGAATTCTTGAGCATATTGTTGTTTATCTTGAATCTTATTGAGTGAAAGTTGTCATCTTTTTTCCCCCACTTTGGTCTAAAATAAAAGTTATGTAGAGTATAGAAATATATTGTCGAAGACTCGAAGCGAATCAAAGATCAATAATGAGTTGGAAAACAAATGCTATGATTTATGAAGTTTAGATTTGACCTCAATGGAATTTGTAAATTCTTGAGCATAGTGGTCTGTGCTTGTGTATGAGGCTATGAAGTATCGTGAATCAAGAGTGAAAGTTTTCATGTTGTTTCTATCGGGCTAGTGCCACTGATGGATAGCTTTCCATTCCTTTGGGGAATCTGTTGTCAAATAACTGAAGTGCCATCATAATGTTTTTTTCTTCCAATTCTGCTATCTGCCTATCATACATTCATTTGTACATCATCTATGAGAATTGGAAACATCATTATTATTAAGATAAAGTTGAGGTATTTCTTAATTATATGTTATATATTGGTGTCCAATATTCTATTTTGAGTTTTTGCTCACTACTATAAGTTTGTTCCCTCTTGTCTTGTGGTATCATGGAAATCAGCTCTGTATTTGATGTGACAAAAGGAAAATCTCATTACGGCGTTGGAGGAGGTTATCATCATTTTTCTGGAAGGTAGGGCCTTTCTTGACTCTGTACAGATCTCTTTTTTCTTTAGGTCATGTTTATGATTCCTAAGCTCTTTTTAACGAAGCCACTCTTCTAAATTTTCTGGATGTCTATATAGTTCCATAAATTGTGTCTGATTGACTGAATGCTGTGGATGGCCCCTTCACCTGAGTGTTGTGTATTACATAGGGTCGGATAGGACCAACAGTGTATTTCATGTGAACTTTATAATCTCAGGGTGGAAACTGGAAAGCGATTTCTTTTTACAGTCTAGAGGTAAAGTCAAATCTGTAAAAGGCCATTACAAACTTTCTATGCAGGGTACGAAAATTATCCCATGAATGATACCTGTAAACCAGATGCTTAGAGTTTGGAGAAGTACACAGAAACTCCCATTACTGAACATGTATGCCCTCATCTCTCGAAAAGCGAAATCCCCAATCTCCTTAAAGAAAAACTACAGAATTTAGAAATATAAACTTGTTAAATAGGAAAGAGCATCCAAAATGATGGAGTCAACTGTTTCAAGCTGCACACTGCCTGAAAAGAGATTTTAGCTGCTGCTGAGCACAAATGGTGATGATTAATAATGTATAACTTCATTCATAATTATTTGCTATTCGGTTGCT
>ONZK01003076.1:61343-84039 GCA_900322385.1 Pharnaceum exiguum
GGGGGGGGGGAGAAAACATTTTATACTATCAGAAAGGAAATACAGCCACAAACAAGTACTCCTCACAATCTCTAACGTGACTTCGGTATCTCTTCACTGGCTTGCTGATGCTCCGGTTGTTCTGTGTATAATGTATAAATATGTGCTCTAACGTGACTCTGACATCCTCCTTTAACATATTACTTTTGATTGCAGAGATGCTTCACGTGCTTTTGTGTCGGGGAACTTCACAGGTGAGAACAATCTACCACATCTAAGTTCAGTAACTAGGTCTGATATGACGTAAATAAATGACAACCACAAAGACACGCACGCACTGGCTTGGCTAATGCACACAAACGCGCTTGGCTAACTTCCTTTTGCTTCAAATATCTTTGATTTTTTATTCTGTGATTGGAGATGAAATGCTGCCTTGAAATTCCTTTAAAAACGATGATACTGTCTCTTGGAAGAACTGAATCAGCCGGCAACTTGAGAACAGCTGATGTATTGTTCCGTTGCTATGAGTTGGTGTGTTTTCGGGCTATCAGTTGGTGTATGTTTGGGGAAAAAATAAACTGTTGGCTTCTGAATAGATGTGGAGAATATAAGACCATAGTCATCGTCTATATTGAGCCTCGTAGTTTCCCTGCCTGAAAAAATGGTGCTATTTGTATCCAGTTATTTGTGAGTACTTTATTCTTTCTTGTGGCAGTGATGTAAAACCAACAGTTCCCTTAGTTACGGTGAGGTTAAAGCGAATGTCTGTGGGCTGTGTTAAAGGAAGCACATAGACTAGTTTTGAAAGACTCTGCAAGGCTATAGCTGCCTGGGAAACAGTGCTTTCTATTCTTCTAAAGACACTGGTGGTATGAAGCAGACTACTAATTTAATCTTTTGACTTGGTCCATCATATTTTGAAATTCCTGCCCGCCGATATAAGCTGGTTGTATTGGGCTTTTGCTTCGATTTGTGATTCTGTTGATTCACCATCTTCCATTTCCTTCGAAAATTTAGATTCTCAGCAGACATCAATAGTACTCGTTCAAGGAGAGGGGATCTGCTAAAGTACTTTCGTGAAGAAAGTGGTAAAGAATTTGTAAATTTAAGGGTGTAGATGTAGAAGTAAAGGTCAAACTTCTTCATTTTGAATGAATTTACATATATAAATCCCTTAAATTTATACATACTTTCAACTGACTTCACCAAAACACTTTAGATCTCAACTCTCATTCAAGGCTGAAGGCACGAGCTCCAAATTTGATGCTTTTTGGAGCTCATGCTTCCAGCCCACATGGGGTCTTTTATTATTTTTTTCCCGGTTTCTGGAGAGCTAAAGTTCAGTAGTGATGGGGGAGGAAGGAGAGAATGAAAATAAACTGTTTTGGTGGGTGAAACAAGCACTAAGATAAAGAAAAGCCATGAAATATTATAAAGCACTTCTGCTGATTGCCTCAGTTATTATAATTTTGTGTATGCATAAGCGTGCTAGATCCTCCTTGTTATATGCTTACACCTGTACAACAAAAGGATAATGGCTCAAAAGGGGGAAATCCTTACCATTGACTCTTATTAAATCTTTGCAGTTACTCTTCAATGCAGGAGATGGGCTAACGGACACACTCCATGGACTATCCAGTAGTCAGGTTCTGATTCAAATTTTTCCTTTCACTGTGTGCACCATGGCCTAATCTGACATGTAGGTAACTAGGTAATAGATGTCAAAGTTGAAGCATTAGTATTTTGTAATCACCATTCTCTATGAAAACAAAAAAAATACTATTAAGGACTAAGGCTAAGCCGTAAAGAAACTTCTAGGAAGGGTGCTCTTATTAGAGACTTAGCCTTTTGTTCGATCAAAAAAAAATAAAATATAGAGACATAGCCTTTTATACAAATCAGAGGACGTAACTAACATTTAGCCCTACTCTGAAACTAACCCAAAAAATTTCCAATCAATTTCTGGTTCAGTTCCTCTTAGTTCTCTGAAAGTATCATCTGCAGCCTCACTTTTATTTCAAGATTTATCACAGTAGATATTGCAGACAAGCTTCGAACTGCACCATTGTGTATATTGTTTTTCTGCAGCATCCATATATGATATACCCATGCAGCTAAGTACCCTCCAACACTTGTTTCTACCCATTGTTGAGGCCTCGCCTTGATGCTATGCTCTGCAGCGTATCTGTTAAGTTAGTAGAACTCCTAGTACCAAAAAACAAGCAATTCCAGCAGTACAAGTAGGCTGATACATTCTACAGCAAAAAAAACATTTGCCTAGTACCCTCCAGATCAAGTTTGCAGAAAGTATAGTGGACTTTGGACATCATTTATCACAAATACCATCTTCAGCTTTCTGTCTCATGTTAAAATGCCGTTCTGTTCAGCTAACCAAAAGTTGAACTTGTGTTTCGGAATGCCAAAAGGAGACCATATGATGGAAGCATTTACATCAGATGCACATTCGTCCTGTAGCATATTACCTTGCAGCAATAGAGTAGCATCCATCCTTACTTTTCCATTTCCCCAAGGTATCAAAACCTCCTTGAGTTTCAGTTTAACCTGATTCAATTGTCACCAATACCTGCTAGCATCCAATGGAGGTTAAGTCCAAGAAATCTGGCCTTGTAATATCAGATTGGAACTGGAAGTTCATGATCAGGCAGCTATCTAATTGGCCTTTCCACATCCCAAATAAGAATGAAGACATGAATCCATTTAACCCAATGATTGTCCTTTTTTGCAAACACGTGCCAATATGGTTGCATGAGGGGATGTAAAGAAGTTATACAAGTCATGGATTTCACTTTAGGGTTCAGATGACTAGTGTCGGTGTGCATATGTGTGGTATTTTGGTATGTGTGTTGTGTGTGGTGCGTGCGTGTGTGGTGTGAATGCCGGTTGGCCTATGCTAGCCGCTTTGATAGGTTTTGGGACCAAAGCTTTGTTTTTGTTGTTGTTTGATACCTTTGAATCTTTGATACCCTGTGAAGTTAAGCCCCTTATTTGATCATTTGTTCTGTCTTTCTGCAGGTTAAGAGCGTTGTAGAGTGGCGTGATTTCTATATTAGAACATATAAGTGAGTTGCCCAAACAATAAATTCTATGCATTTGCCTCATGGTTAATGCCCTTCCGACTCTTGTCCCAAACCCCTCAATAAAATAAAATAAAAAGCAAAGTAAAACAGGAAAAAAACCCACAATATATATTTAAATGTTATCTAGGAGATTTTAGGAAGAAAAAAAAATGTGTGCCACTCTCCACTCGACCTCTCACTCTTTTTGTTTGGTAATAGAGGAGATATTCTCCGAAATCACTTTCCAGGTAAACTGTGTCTAGCTCATCAAACTACTTAGGAAACTCTGTGATAAGCCTTCAGGGAGGTTTAGGCTGTGTGTGGTCTTGTGACATTGACTCACAGTTAAGATGCAATCTTCCATTCATTAATCTGTTTTCGTTCATTGGCGTGTATACAGATTAGTTGGTACACTGGTAGGTCGCTATTATGATGATCAAGGGAGACCCACAAAATATTTGAAGGGTGCAGAAGCAAAGGCAGCTAGAGGTGCCCAACTCTTAGAGAAGCAAAAGAATGAAGAAGACAAGATTCCTAGTTGTAATTCAAAGTGGAGTCAAGATGAGGGCGGAGAGGTATGTACTGTTTCTGCAGGATGTCTGAGTTCTTCTTGGTCTTTTCTCTTACTCTGTCCCATATGGCTTCCTCAATTATCTTTATTTTTTGTTTGTTTGTTTTTTGTTCCCACCGATCATCTATCTATGAGCTGATGGAGCCACTTATGGAAAAATTCTCAGCTTTAGGAATGGATTAAATCAAAGTACAACACCAACTGTGGTGTAACCTTTTTTCTGATGGAAATTGGAGAATAGATAAAATCGAAGTGGTCCCCCCCAGAACCCCCATAAAATGGGGATTACACTGGGTTGTTGTTGTTGTTGAAGTGGTCCCCCCCCCCCCACACACACACCCACTGATTTTTCCACGGGCGAGGTCTTGTAGCCTTGTAGGTGCTAGGGTGATACAAGTGACGATGAACAAGGTGACATGATTCGAAGTTGACCCGATCCGAAAATGACCCAATCCCATAAACCCTGAGAAAGTGAACTTCTCTGAGATTGACCCGAATCCAACGAACCGAACCTAAACCCAAATCCTAAACCCAAATCCTAAACCAAACCTCAGCCGACTCAAACCCGTCAGCAATGAACCGTTTGCCTAGTCCAATATGATGACCTTCAAAAGAAGACCAAATTTTTTTATGGGAATTTGACAATTGGTGTACCAGCGCTTAAGTATTATCATGAACCAATTCAGACGGGAAAGCCTATCGTAGTCTCTAAAGTTTATCTGTCAATGTAGAAACTTTCACATGTTATTATTCAAAGACGAATGTTAGTAGGCCTCATTGACAACATTATATTATTAGTTGGTTTTCTTCGTGTTTTTAAACCTTGCTCTTTTTATTACATTTTATTTCCAGCGTTTTGTGTGTTTTCTTTAATTGGAAAGCGGGAAGAAGAGAAAGAATGGGTGCCTTCTTGGTGTTTTATACACCAGTAGCTGTTTGTTAGGCATCTGATACCTTGCTCTTCGGATTGGACAGGTATGGTGTGACGATGGACATCCAAGACTTATGCAGAGACCTCTCGAAATAGCATTGACTGGCCAAATGAGCAAGCGTTGTGTCTGTATAAAGGCAGAAGATTTGGAGCAGCCAGGTTTAGAAGTATACGAAGGATGTGACTATCATGCTAAAGCATGTAAAGTGTGATTAAGTACTATGATTGTTGGAAATCATAATTGTTGCAAGTTGACTACCTTAGAAGCCATGTACGGTAGTTTTAGGCGTCCGAGAAACAGTAAATGATATATTTTGATAGTGGAATGAAACCTGGTTTATCAATCATCTATGTAGTTTACTACTAAAATATAGATGGACGAGAAGGAAGAAATACAATTACCTCTGTGGTGAAGCACAAAGGTAACTGTACTAACGTTTATCAAGTTTCAAAAAAAAAACTTCTGTAGAAAAAAAAAACTGTAGAGAGAACGGCACAGCATGATGAAAATGCATCACAATGCGTCAATGCAGGTTAAGCACAATACTGGTGCAGTATAAGTGAGTTGCTCAAACCATGGCGAGGTCTAAGGTAGATTGCCGTAGTACAGTTGTTTGCCCCATACCTCAACCTCTACAGTTTTTTTAAAAAAACTATCAAGGACAATTTTGCAAAATCATTTCCCAGATAATTCATGTGATAGCCTTGAGGGACGTCTAACTGGCTGTAGTTTTCTGGCATCTGCTTTTAGTTAACGTGTAAACGTTCAATCATTCATCTTTTTTTTTTAATTAATGGCGTGTCTTCAGATTAGTAGGTACACCGGTACGGTGGCAAAGAAGTAGATTCAGAATGCTACCGCTAGCACTTCTTTTGACTATTTTTTGTCAGTTTTTCACCGGGCTTGGACCATAACATATGGCGCAAGAGTGTTATCCACAGACCACAATACACATTTACAGACCAGCATTATGCTAGTTCTCTATTCACTTTCGTGTTGTGCTGATGAGCTTTTATCTGACAGGAAGATCACGACTGCCTCAAATTACTCAATCGAAGAACTAAATCACTAGTTACATACTTACATCAGATACTTGTTTTTTTTTTGGAAAAGGAATGACATCTGATGCTACAAACAGACTATCTGAACCTAGAAATGTGACTCACAACTAGTGCTTACTGAAGCAGCGATAATTCATTCCATTAAGTCATTAACTCAAACATCATAAACTCCTAATAGTGCGATAAGAGACTAGCATTTGCAGCTAACTACACAGAAGCAGGCGCTCAAGAAAGCTACAGTTGCAGAAAAGGCAAAAGAAAAAAAAACATAGAATAATTGTGCAAGGGTAAGCGACACCAGTTTCACCAGCTCTGATGATTCTTAGTTTGTCCCTGTGAGCAATCCCTTGCCCAATGTCCAGACTGGCCACACTTGTAGCAAGCATTAGAAGATGACTTCACTTTTTCAGGGTTTGATGCACTGACAGCAGACGAGGGGCAGTCTCTTGCCCAATGTCCATCCTCGCCACATTTGAAGCATGAGCCACTTTTCATGGTGGAGCCCTTGTTATCTGTGCTTCCAAACTTCTGAGCAGCTCCATAGCCAGAATTGACACTCGTTCCTTTGTCATAGTCATTCCATGATTTCGACCCAGCAGTTCCCTGCAAAGATATTTAGTGTTCAGCACAATCTTTCAAAGCAAAAATGAGAAGTATGAGGTGTTCAGACAACAGAATTCCAAACAAAAAATGGCAATCATTTCCAGGGTGACTTGGTGATTCAGTGGTTGTATGTTATTTAGCTTTGAACATATACCATTGGCAACTTATAAGTGAAACAGACTTTAGGGAGTAAGAGGATAGGGAGAAAGAAAGGGAGGGGGGAGGGGGGGAGACCTAAGCACTCGACCGCCACACTAAGCCATCTATGTTTAGTGAAACACAAAATTCTCTTTCTGCAGAAACAATGAATGCAGTGCTCAATCCTCGCAGAAAATAAAAAAGAATGCAGTGTTCAATACCTGGTTGAAAGGTTGCTGGTAAACTTGAGGTTGGCCACCACTCTTCCAAGTTTTCTCTGGTACAACTGGACAGAACAGAACACAAAGGAGATGTGAAGGTCAGCAAAACAAAAGGCTCTAACAAAATTAAACTTTCCAACAAAAAAAAAAACATACCTCCTGGAGAAGCAGTAGTTCGAGAAGGTTCATCACACCACTCAAAAAAACCACAACCTCCATTTTCCTGCAAGAAAGAACAGGAAACTTCTGAGTTCTGACTAGTACCACCCCGTGCCAAGAATGAGTACATGCCTAATAGAATGGCAGAGCTATAGAGATAGGTTAGTCAACCACTCCATATCAGTTGAGTTCAGAGTAAGGAGCAACATCAACCACGTTGCCATCAACGCGCTCACCACCACAGCCACTCCTTTCCAATCATGTACAAACACATCATACCATCGTACTAGTGAAATTTATCATCATTATAATTATTACAGAGGCCGAACCCACTTTTATGAAGCAAAAAAATTCAAACAGCCACCACCTGAGTCCTGAGAGGCTGAGTGTGATCCACAGTTATAGACTTCACCAAAAGAAATGACTGCAAAATTCTACAAAGACAAATCATCACGAAGATAAACAAACTCCTAATCACAATAACCGCTGAACTACCACAATGTATAACCCTCCAAACTAGATTACAGCAGATGTCAAGATTCAAGATGTATGCAACTCTGCCCCTAACTAAACAAAGCTGTTCGCCAACTCTAAAAAGTTCCCATTATGTTATCCATTTAGGTTGAATTTACAATAACAACTGATCAGGATAAAGGAAGTACTGCTCAACATCAAAAGTCAATCTTACTTAAAAGAAGTCCCCAGTTAATTGCACCATTCCAAACAAAGCACATAAATAATTCCTGAACTTTCAAATAAGCCCATCCAACTTTCAGTTGCATCCCCCCTCAACTCGGAGTATTCATTACTTCAGTTATCAAAATGCTACTGTACTAACCTTGGTTCTCAGAAGTTTAGGCAACCATTTCCAATGAAAGAACAATTAAATAGGGAACAAGCGAATAGAGTAATACCATCATGATTCACACTCCAATTTTAATGAGGTAAACCATTCACTCCCGTCCTGTAGCTCCACGTTTCTCATATTTTACTCTCTCCCTCCCAATCTACTCTCCCTACATGCTACTTCAGACCATACCAAATTCCATCCTTCAAGTTAGGGCTAGAACATGAGTGTAAAATTGATAATAGGCCCATCAAATTTTTCAGCAACCTCAACATTTTCAGAAACACCTCTTTCTCTGGGTATCAACCACTATTCACCAAATTGGATATTCGTTTTTTTTTTTTTTTTTTGCATTTAATGATAAACAGATTCATTCCTACATAAAACAATAACAAGAACTTATGATACTTAAAACTAGGTATCATGCCCTGGGATAGACTACTCAGTTATTTACGATTTATCAAAGACCAAAAAACATAACCCTTCAACCCCAACTTGCTGTCACATAATTCATGCTCCAATACTAAGTCCCTCTTAATCATTCAAAATTGTCGCAGCTCCAAAAAAAAGAAAAAACGTGAAGATTCAAACACACATCCATTTTCAACTGAACTCCTCCTAAACCTGTGCTAGTCACTCCACTCTTCATTTTGAGGTGTTGCTTCAGTCTGAATAGTTAACTCAACTGGGACACATGGAACAAGAAGATGATGAGTTCACTTTTACAGAGCCTAACCATACGGTTTTACCCTCCCGTCCTGCAGCTCCACACTAGGCATATTTTAACTCCCTCTATCACAATCTACTTATCGTACTTGCTACTTCTGTCCATACCAAACAATACATCTTTCACATCAAACTTGCAATCACATCTTTTTAGACTAGCTTTGTCTCATACTCATTCTAGAGTTCTATCCATCCATTCAACAAAACACAGGATTAATTTATCTAACTTGTTAACACATCATTCAACCAAACAAACAAGGCACCAAATCATTCCTTTAAACTTCACCTTGCTCAAAATATTCCACTCACTCACACTATCTCAATTCAATTCTCCTGCTTACCACCTTCTAGGTTTCATTTTCTTCAACAATCTCCTAAAAAATTCCCACTCTCCTTGGCCATTTCATCTAATAAACCCTTAGGGCCTTAACATATATACTCACCATCCATCTAGAATTAGTCGTCCACTTGTAAGTGTAATTAAAATCACCAAAACCACAACCAACATATCATCTCACACAACGAGTGTAAATCCCCATTCAATTGGGGTACTCGGGGGCAGTGGCGTAGCCACTATGCACAATGGGGGGTCGTGCGACCCCCTATTCCTAAAAAAAAAAATGAAACTTTTTTTATTTCTCTCATATAATTTTGTTAATGAGTTAAATTAATCTAAATAATTAATAGATGATATGAAGTAGTTAAAAAACCCCAATAAAGATATCATACAAATGACTATGTTTATAAATATTACTTTATACCCTAAAATTGTACTCATATTTCAAATACAAAACATGAACTGGATTGAGGTTGTGTTTTGTTCCACTTTAGTGTTACAATATTAGATTTTTCTCAGTTCAATTTGTAACTAGTTTAATCTAATTTTCTGTCTAGTTTAGCTTAGTTTTTGGTTCCATGGTTACGAATTGAACTACCTTTAGTAGTTTTTCCATATTTCAATTCAGTTCATTTCAATAATATTCGCAATTTTGCCTCATTAATTTTTGTAAATCAATTCAATATTTTTAGTTCAACATAATACGCTACAGTTTAGGCTTCCTACTAACGCAAAAAACACAAACGCAATTAGAACTCTCTTGAATTAAAAATAAAATGAACTAAAGGAAACAAATTGAACCAAAATAAACTTACCTAGCACTGAAGACGAAGATTACGACCTCAATCTTGCTATTATAATAGCATTCTCATTCAGTAAAGTTATTATGTGCCAAAGAATACTTTTGTACGAGTTAATAAAATGTAAACCTTTATAAGAAAAATACTTCTTCAACACACAAATACAATTTTACTACGATATTTAAGTGAGTATTTTCTATATTAGTATGATAATGTGATTCGTAATAAGATATATCAAAACCACAATATTAGAATAATAGTAAAAAAAAAAAACATATATATAATTCAAGTTAGTTATCAACCTGACGAACAGGGCAGCGGTAAAACCTCCTGCCACGGTTCCTCTCCGTATTAGCCGTAAACACAACACAACTCCCAACCCCACACGGGCACGCCTTCTCACTCTCTCCTCCTCCGCCACCTGCCCCTCCCCCGCCACTATTAACACAATCCCTCGCCCAATGCCCATCCTTCCCACACTTAAAACACGCGCCACTCCCCCCAACACGCGCACCCACATCACCCTTCTCCTCCTCTTCCTCTCCGTGCCTCTGCTTCTTCTTCTGCCACGTCACGCTCTTGCTCCCCTTCATCGCCGCCACGTACGCCCCCTCCTCGTCTTCCCCTTCCTCTTCAGGAAACCCCACCGGGTCCACCTCTCTCTCTCCCCCTCGGGAACGTTTGAGTGCCATTGCTTGGGCTTCAACGGCGTCGAGTTGTGCGAGGAAGTCCACGTCATCACAGCCGTCGTCGAGTATTTCCACTGGCTGTGGCTGTGGCTTTGTTTTTGTTGTTATTGTTCTTGTTGCCATCTCTCTCTCTCTCTCTCTCTCTCTCTCTCTCTCTCTCTCTCTATACTTTTTGTTGAAATGATTTTTGATTTTTGATTTTCGGTTTGGTGTGATTTTCCGTTTCCCGCCTTTTTATTATATTATTAGTAGGGAATAGGGATGGGCAAGAAGAAATGGATGAGTGCGACTGTACTAGAGTTTATTTTGTAGTCAGCCAATTCGATCAATTGTTGGGAAACCGCTTCAACTGACAAGTGTGTAGCGTTAACGTACGCCTTGTTTCGCCAACCAAGTGTCATACTGTAAGTCTAAATGAACCGAGCCTCTGCGCGATTGGGCTCGATCGGTCAAACGTCGGCTCGGGCTCGATCAACGGCAAGCTCGAGCTGAAAACGAGCCGAGTGTATGTTTGACTCGCCTTATTATTTTTATATTTTTTTTTGTGGATTTTACAAATATTAATGTTTTATAAATTGGAGATATACGTCTTTAATTAACACATATCGTATAATTTACTACGGTAATAATCAATATCAAGGAAATTTTACATTTTATTGGTTACCCGAGATTTGCCATATTATACGATTGGTTATCCAAAGTATTCAGTATAATTTTTTGATTACATGAGGTTTGCCGACGTTACCTTATGAGTGTTTTGACCGCTAAGTTCATAAGTTGATTGTTAAATTAACTGACGTGGCAGTTGATTTTTGATTTTATGAACGTTGAAATGGTAAAATGTAAATTTGTGAATATTTTATTGGACAAACGGGTCGTTTCGATCGGTTATGGTTTCAATCTGGATTTTACCGGGTTTCTTGGGTTCGGTCACAGTTTCAGGTTTCGGTCGAGTTTTTCGTGTTAGTGACCCAGTCTTTTTGGGTCAGGTGAATTTCTGTTACGTCTACATACATTACATTATATTATTATATTACCAATTAGTTTGGGAACTCTTTATTTAATGAGGAAAACTAGAGAAATTTTGGAATACGGAGAAATGAAAAATCTCTGGAGAAATCTGTAGTTATATTGGGCCTTCTTTGTTTTCTACAGTTTTCCTCTCAAAATTGATGAAAAAACTGTGGAAATCTAAGAAAAAGAAAATCTAACCAATGTAAAAATTTGACATTTCTCTCCGTTTCTTCATTAACTAAACAAAAAAAAAATTGAGAATTTCTCTAATTTAGTTTTCCACACTTTTCTACAAAATTACTTTTCATCACATTTTCTCACATTTTAAGTTAGCAAACTTGTACATTAATATGTTGCTGTTCAATGAGAATATCAAAGAACCTCGGTTAGGCGAAAAAGCGGGAAGTAAATGTTATCTGAACAAAAAATGGCGGGAAAAGGTCTCACTAACTCCTCGATCTCTGTGATTCCCACTCAAACTAAGGGCCAACACTTCCGCAAAAGACACATAGGCCAAAGATAGTTTGTCACTGCTAGTGTTCACTAGTTGTGTGAACAATAGGTCTCTAATAAGCAGAATTAGTTGCAGGGAAAAGAAGGAAAAAAATAGTCCAACACACAGTACTAATGGTGATATCCCACTCCCAGTGAAAATCTTGAAAGACATACTTGCTAGACTTCCCCTGAAAATTCTGCTGAGGTTGAGGTGTATTTCCAAGTCATTTCGTGCTATCATAGACAGCAGTGAGTTCATATTCATGCATTTGGCTGTCTTTTTGACTAACAATAACAAAGAAGATGTTGGTTTAATCTACACCATTGAGAAGAACATAAAAACTAAGGGTATAAACTTTATTCAACGTAAGAGCGACACATTATTGAGTAAATGTGGCAAGACTATAGAACTTTCTGATGATTATCCATTTGCTAGCACAAGCAGTACCATTGATGGGTTAATCTTGCTTACAAACTTTATATCGGTCGAGCTTACACTATGGAACCCTGTGATTAACAAAGCTGTTTTACTTCCTGAGATTCCTTTGACTACCTCTACTGTTACTTGTACTCTTGGATACTCCATTTCCAAGAACAATTACAAGTTAGCCGCTTCCGACAAAAGTCATTTCTGGTTGTACACGTCCACGTTTGCAGTCTTTTCTTTCTCTCAGAGCTCATGGGAGATTCATGACTTAAAGGAGGTGGTAGATCATTGGTACTTGAGCTATGAGTTTGTCTCCTGCAGGAAAGCTTCTTATTGTTTGGCCACTTGTCTAGATGATATTTTTCCTCCTCCAAAGCCAGTTCTTGATTATGATAATTTGGATTTCGATTCTGACCATGAACTTGACCTTAATGATGAGGATTACAATGCCGCCCTAGAGTGTTACGATCATGTTGCGAAATTCAACTTTGACACTGAGAAATTTAGCTTTGTGGAACTGCCGGACGCTGAAGAGGGAACACTACCATTTCTTTTCTCTCTTGGGGAGATTCTTGCAGTTTTTGGTATTTTGCGGAAGCATACCTATGTTTGGCTGTTGGTAGATGATGGAGAGGGGGGAAGCTCATGGAGTCTTAAGGATTTACAGAAAACTACTTCTAAGGTTTACAGATTCTTTGAAGCAGCAGAGGATTCGATTACTGATATTGTATTTGATCAGAAGACTTGGACCTTTTTAATCAACGTTGGGGAAAAATTGATGGCCTATAATATCCAAACTCAGGACCTAAGGCGTGTGGGTTCAGATATTCGCTCCTTGAAGTGTGTCGGTCCTTATGTTGAGTCTTTGATGTTTTCAACGGGCTTGGAAGGTTGCAAGCTTATGTCCCTCTCATCTGAAGAAGGTGGAACTGAACAGGTAAAAGAAATTCCTATGTGCTTCTTGCAAAGTTTTTCATTGCCCCCTTGGACAGTGTCCCTGTTTATAATTTCAAAATGCTGGCCTCACTGCCTTCTGGTTTATTTTTTTTGGTACTGAATTTCTTGTAGCCTACTGCTGAAACCTCAGATATGGTAAATGTTGAGCTGAAATCTCAAAGGCTTATAGGATATAGCCTGAATAATTACAGTTTTTAAACTAGTTGTGTGATTCTACTATGTAAGTGCCTGACTGTGTGGCATTGACTTGTTCGCATACTATGCTATTGCATAATCTGTGTTAGGGTGAGTAGTTCTGCTGTAATGAAACAGTAGAATAACTGGGGGAGACTAAGTTTGATCAGAAAATGAAGGGAACAGGTAGTTGTTTTGGCCAATTGATGACTTGACCAATTAATGTTTTTGGTCTGATTTCTGAAATCATTGTGATGCTCCATTGTTGAAGTGAATGACACCAGCTTGCCTGCCTAATTCCAGTCTGCAATTCCGACTAGTTTTGTGAATTAGTGTCTGACTATAAGGTTGCGTACATTCTCACCCCGAGCACCCCCATTGAATGGGGATTTACCCTCGGTTGTAGTAGTGTCTGACTGTGTGCGACTGACCTTTGAGATTTACTTTCATGCGTGCTATGCTATTGGGTCGATAAAGTTCGAACATTCTCTTGAAAAACAACAGCGGAGAAACTGAAAAGAACTTGTGTGATTTTCTTGTTTACCGTTTGTCAGGACATTAAGCAGAAAGCAACTAAGTGACTAACTGACCTGGCCGTGAAAGAATGGATTGCAGAAGCAGTGGTGTATTGAGTTGGCGCATGCGCATCCTAGTTGTAGCCCGTGTATTTTGTTTGTACTAGCCGAAGAATGGCGGACTTAGTAGTTAGCCTGTTAATTTTGTATTATTGTTCTTTGTAAGAACTTTAGGCCGTGCTTATGAATACTGCGTGGAGAGACTCCCATTTTAAAACACCGCAAATCTGCAATCAAGGGGAAACTGCAGTAAAGTCATTGACATAGGGCAAAGGCCAATAGTTGTATGTTGGCATGTCAAGGAAAATACGATCATCTTAAGAAAGACTCGCATTATTTAGAGGCTAGTATTTACATATGTGACTATTCTAGGCTGAACCAGTTTGAGCCTAGTATTTGCATTTCTGATCAACCAAGGCTGAACATATTGACATCCCAATTGCTAGATTGCATCCTCGGGATAAAATGGAAAGTGAAGTAGAACCAGATTCATTAGGATTAGGAGGGACTTCACTATATTTGCAATATCGATCTACTCAACGAAGTCGTGTGACTAGCCCACAGTAGTTCAGGGGGCGTCACCGAATAATTACAGTTGTTCTGCTGATCACAGTACATGCTAGTGATGCTACCATAGACTAAATACTCCAGCTACACATTCGATTTAACTGGCCCTAATACAGGAGATTTAAATATGACATTTTAGGAGCTAAGGGCATAGATACAACATTTTAGGGCATCTACAGGTAAGAGAGTCATAAAGATACTGTCCCTGACCGTCATGGTTCTAATATTTAGGTGATTGGCAATCGGCATTAAGGGACATCAGTAATCAAGAGAAGATACGGATGCCATCCCATTGCTGTTGTTTCTCAAGTTTTGTGAACTAGTGTAGTTATCACAGCTACCAATGCCATTTTGCATCTTGGACCTCAAGGCAGAGTTGGGAAGATCAAGACCTTCTTTGCCCATCTGCTGCACTTCTTGGGGAGATAGTATCTTGATGTACGAGACACTGTTTACAAACTCCCTGAAAGATGTTGAACGGGTTGTTGAGAAAAGCCCCTTTATGAAAATCTCACAAAATAAAATGAAACAATGTTTTTTTTTTTTACTTAATGAATGGGCTCTTATGAGATTTTTCTTGTTCAAGGGAGTTTTAAGATAAACTCTGAAAAAGTACAATATGACTCCAAGAGGATTCAAAACTTACTGCCAAGGGTCATCACCAAGGAGAAGAACATCATTCTCACGGTCAACAAATACAAGCTGCCAGCCTGATCTCGGAGGGTCCTCCAGTTCGCCTTCCAGGCCGAACATACGAGCAAGTTCACTGCGCAGCTCATGATAGCTGCTAAACTTCGAAATGTCCAGTGATCGCCCGAAGGACCCTGATTTATGAACCTGCAACAGAAATACTTCATTAGTCCTATACAATCAACATGACTGACAAAGCTGACATCTACAGCTGCACTGTGTCACTGTGAGCGTGTGCGAGGGAGTGTTTATGTGTGCAAATGTTGGGTAGGGGGACGGGGCCCACGATATTGGTCCGTGCTAGCCGATCAGTCCACTGCCTTAAAGCTTCTCTTGTCAAGTTTCTCTCGACCACCTCCCTCCAGCACTTAAAAGCTGAAAATAACCTCCACCAGGATTCAGAGTGCAAACTCCAATATTTCACATACAGCCTTTGCAGGGTTCTTCCCAGTTTCTGAGTTTAAGGCAAAGATTTAAGAAGAGAGAGAATGAGAACTAAATGAAAAGGTAAGCCGAATCAAGGTACTAGTTGAGATAATTAGGACCTAAACCAGCCTCTTTGTACCTTCACTGATACAACATCAGGGTAATCCCAATTCCATTCAGGGCCAGAAATCAAGATGTATGCAACCTTTTCCCAACATTACCACTATGGTTAACGTTCAGTTTAAATTGCACTCAGCATTTACCAAGAGGCACTTTTCCAGCTCTATTGTGGTTTCATTCCCCTTCGATCAACAGGTTTATATGTAGTAAAATCCTACTTGTCCTGGATACTGTCGAATCTCCAGTCAATTCCCCCATTTTCAATTCTGGTAATTATCTCCAAGTAACTCTACATATAGAGCTTCACTTCCACAGTGGTCCGCAGAATCCAAACTCTGAAGTAGTTACCTTATGTCCTATCCCAAACCTAAGTTACAATTCATTCTCATAAACTGTTCATGTAGTTCTGTCCTTTATCGTCTCGAAAAGTAAGATACTGCAGACAAGGTCTCAATTAACCAAAATAAAAAAAAAAGAAGAGGAAAAATCACTTCGAAGTAAGAAATACTGAAAGAATGAGCACTAATCTCACCTTTACAAAGGTTCCAGGTAGTGCGTTCACTTGATCCACATTTTCTGATGACTGCAAGAAACCAGATTCATCTACACAACTAGTAGTTGTCAAGTCAGAACCAGGTGGATAATCAGTTCCCCCAGCAGTTGGAAAAGTGGAACAAGCAAACGGCATAGACAATGAATCATTCTCATTGCCATTACTTCTAAGGTTTGAGAGCTCATTCTGCTGCATACTCACTCCAAACAACAGACTGTTTTGAGGATCCCCAATACCCTGGTAAACAGAAAATTCCCTGCCAGGCAGTGGAGGCAACAGAGACGAGAGTTCAGAGACTCTTGTTTGAGGCCCTCCCAACCCTTCAACTTGAGGAACTGAGCCCTGAGCAGTACCAGATGACAGCTGATTTTCAACAGCAACTCGCTTTGAAAGCAAGGAATTTGAAGATACCAAGGCGTTAGAGTCGGGTAAAGTAAATTGACAGGAGCCTCCATCCTGTGAGAATGAATTCAATAAACTATGGATTGGAGAAATGTCAGCTGCAGTTCCAGAGTTTGTCATGGAGTTGGAGAACATCTGCTGGGGGCATGAAGACGAGTTTGCTCCCAATGATGTATGCTGGGGCTGAGTGGAAGATCCAAAGGACGGCATGGTGGGAATAACCTTTGGGTTCTGCTGTTGATCTGAAAATTGATGCCGTAACTGTCCAAGCTGTGAATTTTGATGCTGATGTTGCTGTTGCTGTTGCTGTTGCTGCTGTGCTTGCTGCTGCTGACGATGTTGATTATCATATTGGTGGCAGTTCTGTAATTGTTGCTGCAAGAGCTGACCTTGGACCTGGTTTTGAGCCACAGTTTGGTTCTCCTGAAAGCTCTGAGCTAAGGTTTGCTGGGACTGCGCTTGCTGTAGCAACTGACTCTGAATCAGAGCAGCAGGCTGGCATGACACATTCTGATTCTGCTGGAACTGAAGAACAGACTGATTTGGACGTTTTTCAGCTCTAGGATCTTGCAATGCCGATGATGCCATTGCTTGAAATATATCAGGTTGCATGCCAAGCATCGCAGAATCCAGCCTTGGTTGCATCCAGGGTGTTAGGCCGTAACCTTGAAAATTCAGTGAAGGCATGCACCGATCTCCAACCTCTCTTTGGAGCCACATAAGTGGAGAATTGATGCCCATGTCACCATCCTTCATCACTGCTCAGAGAAATAAAGACAAGAAATCGGTATCAAAAGAGAGCAGTTCAGAAGGGTGTGTTATCAATCTTTCTATGTGTGATTCGTTGAGGCAGAAGGATTCCTACATTTCCAATTCATAAGAAGAAAGATATAATATTCAAACATATTTCTTTCTTCTGCAAATATTACCGAGTAAACCAGATAGATAAGTGAGAGCCGTAATCTTTCACTATATATATATAGAAGGCTCGAGTGAAAATAAAAGGAAGCGGGAAAAACTTTTTGCCCCAAAATTGCTTTACTAGTCATCAAAGTACACAAAGAACTCCGTGGATTTAACACTATCTTCTGTATCTATTTCCATACATGCACTCGCATACTGATTCCGATAAGAGAAAAGTAGTGGATGCTTAGGAAATAGGAACACCAAAGTAAACAAAAAAATCGTAATAGAGACTATGTAAGTTAGTGGAAGAGACTTTTCTAGATAAAATAAATACAAATCAGGAGTTGTAAAGTTTGTAGTAGTGATCAAGTAGGTACTCCCCAAAACGAAGTTTGGTCCAAAGTATACACCTAGACCACCTATTATGCGAACAAAATATCAGGAACGAAGTTATCCTTTCACTTTGTTCCATCTTGATTTTTAAGCTTTAGGCAATTATGCACTAAATCAAAATGGCTACAAAACCTTCCGGTACTTCTTATTTTTAATGAAATTGCTGGAAGTCGATACTTCTAATCTTCAATGCGGCAATGCATTCAGGGTCACTCTCATAAAAAACCTCTTTTGTTTTTCAAAACAGGGGAAAGGTAGCGTGCATCCTGACCCCCACCAACCCCATTGAATGGGGATTACAGTAGGTTGATGTTATTGTTGGTAAATAAATTAAATTAAGTACATGAGTATAAGACAGATAAATTAATCAAGCGGTGCAAAGAGCAGATGAACCAAGCACATCAACTGACCTGGAAATGATGGCAGGCCAGAGGGCCATGGCCTTTTTAATCTTAGAGGAAATGGAGAAGGGTACATCGGAAATGTAGTCAACGGTTCAATTTCCCACAATGAAACCCTAGGCTGCCTCTCCCCAGCAGTGGACTCATCCCAGCCAACCTGCACATTCAAATGATAGGTCAAAGATTCACATAGTCTCTTAGGGGACCATAGATCTAATTTTTAGATCTTCATAAATCAGTCCAACACACACACACACAAGGTCACCCAAACCAAGTAGCTGTGGAAAACCTAAAACGAAACAGTCACCATCTTAGATACCACAACAATGATATATACTTGTTAGATAATCCACCAAGAATCAACAGACTCCAAATGCCAGAAAAACCTTGGCCACGAATAATGGCGACACTATTAAAGAGAGAACAAACAGACATGACTCGGGGAGAGAAAAAAGTAAAGAAGAAGAGCCACAAACCTTCACTGAGCGCCAATGTGAGTTTGCCCAGCGAACAGCATCCAAATCACTAATACCTGTTATAGTGCCCATATACCTGTAGCATCAGACATTTGTAAGGAGCATATATCAGATTAGCGAAACTATCATGAAATGAAAGAATATATTTATAGACAAAGGATGTACAAAAAAGGATCATAGCAAGCACAAGCAAGGTTCTGTCGAGAGAGAAATCTCATTTTAATATGAGAGTGTATGAGGATAATATTACTTTGGTCAAGCTCTACCACAACCCTCAGTTTCTTTAGATAAGAAATTCATGGCCATAATGGAATGTTAGTGAAGTAGGCTTTTAGAAGTACAAAAGGAGGGCAACCCTCAAAATGATAATGGATCTGTTAATTCATTCTCTGACATCTGAATCTCCAAATCATACGGATTTCAAAACATTCTTAAGCTGTAAAGAATCTGTTTTGATGTCATACCTGCGAACACTAGACTCTTCTGTTTCAAACAACATCCTAAAGCGCATTCCGACAGAGACGCGGGTATGATAGACGGCCTTTACATACTTTGCTAGTGGAACTACAAATTCAGATGGACTGGCCCTGAAAAACAGATAAGTAAAAAACATAAGTGTACAAATTACTAAACTACAATTTACCTGTAGCAATGAGACAGAAAGAAACACTACCTGGGATTGAAAAATATAGTGAATCGACTGTTTGTTGCAGCTGCGTGAGCCGCAGCAGCAAGGAGACCTATGTGCATGCTGTCACTTGATAATACTGAGGAGGGCATCACGGTTTGAGGGCGATTAGCACGCCGAATGCCAAGAAGTAACTGATTTTTCTCATTCCTGATGGTCAAATAAGCACAAGCAACAAATTTCAGATATAAGTTGATGACATGGTTTTCTTTAACAAAGATCACCAGATACGTCCACAATCAGCAGCTGATAATAATGTTGCTCACAGAAAACAAGCTAAAATCCAGGTAAACTAAGCTAATCACATAGGTCACTGTCCGGCATAGTAATTACTTAATATCCGTGGAAATCATGAACCTTAAACCATTCTAAATTATATGCTAAATAGATTAGTACAATGAGATATTAAAGTTGGTTGGTGTTAAGCTGTCAGCTGACCAAATCGATATAAAGATACACTCACCAGATAAAAATGACAGAATCTCCTGCAACCAGTCGTTTAGCACTGACAAAAACACTCCAACCAGTGGTGAGAAGATGCCTCTTTGGCTGCCCTGCAACAGCGAAGCAACATCTCATTTTTCAGTCATGATTGCCGCGAAGTCAGTTCATTGGCTGTGTTTATAAGAAACCCGGGGCAGAAAACACAAGGCCCAAGTTTACGTCTCCACTATTTCAGAAGAACATATACCTTGTGTTCCTACAAGAACCTACTATATGCGGACCATCTAGGTATCTCCGTAATATTAAAAGAAGTGGCGAACTCAACATAGGCAAGCTTACCTCGAAATATATGCCTAAATTTCCATTCATTGTCATGCAAATCTCGGGCAATCAATTCCTGAGCGGGAGGTTGCAGGGTGTAATCCTGCAAGACAGTAGAAGCTGGCTCATCAGGTTCATTGATGCATGAGAAGTAAAAGGGAATAAAAAATTGATAGGCCAGAGTACTTTGAAGAAAGTACACTTACAAGAGGAGGAAAAACTTTTTCAGCAGCTCGGCGTGGAACAGAGAAACCTCCATGTGTGCTAGTGTCACTTGCCGTCAACGTTTTACAGAAGTAATTAGTTGGCTGCTTGCTCGGTGAGCCCAACTCAGCAGGTAGGAGACACACATCTTTTTGCTCTTGCTGCAACAATCAGAATAGAAGTTGGTTTCTATCAATAAAGAGAATCACAAAGGTATAGATTCTCAAATAATACATGATAAGGACATACTGGAGTCAGGGGCTGCAGTGTCATTTGAGCATATACTTCATCTGTCTCTACATCTGCCTGCAATTTTACAAAAAAAAATATCAGAATTCAGAAAGGAGACAGCGAGTAGCTTCTCATGCTGATAAATACGAGAGCACTAACATGCATGGTAACATCATGGAGCTGACAGATGAGCTGAGGAGGCAAGTTAGGATAATTAGGAATATGGGCATCTATCTCTTTGTTAGTTGAGGCTGCGACCTGTAAAAAAACACAAGGCCTGTTAGCAAACTTATCCAATATGTGCCTTTGAGAAAAGCATAAAAGAAGGGTGTGACAATTACATGCATAACATAGTAATGAAAATACACAGGAAATCATCTTTTAGTCAAACTTCTAGCCTACAACTATAAGTTATGCTGTGACAGTTGGAAACTACTTCATAGTACGAAAGTGTCAGAGTAGATCTCCTCAGCTAAGATTAGACAATAAAGGCAAGTTACTAGAGAAGGCAGATGACAATGATAATGTATAATCTTTTCAGCCGCTGCAATCAAGTATTAACCGGCACTTCACCAAGAACAATGTTTACTTCAAGAACACAGCCTACTTGCATGAACTAGTGAAACAATTTGTCATCAAGCTCATGTTTATCTTTTGTAAAATTGGTCAAGGGGACAGAAAATATACATCCAAGATAACAGGACCATTAAGAGCTCCCAGTAATTAAAAAAAACAAGAAATAAGAAAGTAAAACACAGAGCAATTTACCTGTTCACTGTGACCCTGAGGGAAATACACAACACGGCTTCCAACAGGAGGCAGGGATACAAGAGGGCCGGCACATGCATGCCACAATTCTGAGTTTAGAACCTTCTTTTCCCCTGGAGAAAGAACAACCATAATCATGTTCCACAAAGAAAAAAAATATGATGAATCTTCAATACCGACAAGCCAGTTGTGACAAAAATAGGCAAGTATTTCTTAAAGGTTTTTCTGCATGTGTTGTGAACTACAAAGAAGCCAGCCATAAGAAGACAGATTCGAACCAAAAACCTATCATTCACACACACAAAAAAAAATCTCACCCACGAGGCGAAGATCACATTGGCATGAGGTTTGTAAGTACTAAGTGGCACATGATCTTTGACAAAAATTTAAGAGAAACAAATTCCAACCTCCCGCATGTAAAATCATACTCCTTACATCCAATATTATAAGCTACCTACAAAGCCTCGCGCTCTCAGCTCAACTCAAGATAATGGAAAGACCGAACCACAATACCACAAACATTAACAGATTACATCTGAATCACAAAGTTGTAACTAACCATACTGATAATAAACCTTGGCGATTAGCTGTGACAGCAAGAGGTCAGAAAAAAAGGCTAAAAGACCTCTTACACTACTCTATTACTTCAGTGCAACACAAATCTCTGTAAACCCTTAGCATCACGACCCACTAACAACCGAGGAGAACGAAAGAAAAATTATTATCATTCTTTTACTCCCACTTTCCATGCTGCACAACCGAAGAAAACAACTCATTAAAAAGAATACAGACCGCAAACGAAGATCCTACTCATCCACTCCAAAAAAATACCACCAACTAGAGTATCCTGGGAACACCTCAGAAATCCCGGTCCCTTATTTCCGAAACACAGTGTTCGTATTAAACACAAACAACTCCACAATCCATTACCTTCTCCTAGCATTCACAACTTTCATCATACCCAAAGCATCTAATCATACCAACAATCGCTCCCAACTGCAAACCCGACATTTATATTCCTTCTCTCCCTTCTATTTTTCGTTTCCCTAGTCCACATTTAATTTCCTCATTCAGTACCCAAATGTTGACTATCCAACCAAATAATCACACACTAAACAGCAAAAAAAAAAAGCATACAGTAAGATGCAAAACAATCATTTCAACGAAACAAAAGCTCACTGAAACTAAATACATAAAAGATTTGCATTTTACAACAGTAAAAAGTTCCAAACACAAAACATAACAGAGCAAGCAAGGAAGCAACAAACTATAAATAATATTAAAACTCACCTTCCTCATTTTGGTGAGGGAAACCAGTAGAGGA
>ONZK01003076.1:137388-150067 GCA_900322385.1 Pharnaceum exiguum
TACGTTTCTGGCTGTTACCCCTTCAACGGCTCTTTCATGGACGCTCTTGCCTTATTACCTGCCTAATTATTACATAATTATTACAATAATTTACAGCACATAATCATATCAATCAATTTCCCTTGATCTATGCTCTGTCATAAATGCAGCTGCCGTTACAAACTTCCTGAGCACCGTAACAGTCTTCAGAAATGCACTGTGGCCCTGAGTAATGTAACTTTCCTGAATTCTGGTACTAACAGTTAATATGCTTAAAGAATGTTGTTGGCTACACTCCCTGCCAAAAGGCGAACATGGTAGAAAATTGTACATGTTAAGTTTGATAGCAAAGGTGATGAAGTTTCAGTGCCCTCCTTCACCTTTGTGCGTTGTTATCCAACACATTAGCTAGCTATGTTCCTGGTGATTTTGTATGCATATTTTCAGTATATCTCCAATTATACTTGAATACTTCAACCATGTGATCTTTTCAATCAGTACTTGAAAAGATATAACAACAACAACTAACAAACGAGTGTAGATCCCCATTTAATGGGGGTGCTCGGGGTTAGGATGTAAGAAACATTACCCCTGTTTAAGAAAACAGAGACGTTGTTTCCGAGATTGACCAATTGCTGCATTGAATTATTGATGACTTCCAACAACTTCACCAAAATAAGAAGTATTGGAAGGTTTTCATAGCCATTTTGCTATAGTCCATAATCACCTAAAGTTGATAGATGTAGATAATTCTTTCAACTTCATAGGTACTTGTAAAGATAGAGATATTGAAATGTTATTGTTTTAAGAATGCAAAGTAAATATTTTTTTTGCCGATAAATAGAAATGAATTAACTGCTAATTTATGCTTCGAAATTAATAATTTAGTAAATATAATTTACTATTATGTTTTTGGTTTCCGATGAGGGGTAAGGAGAGTTAATTTGAAAGATCGCCATAAGTGGCCTTATGACAGTGTTTGGTGTTTTTATTTGGAGAGTCTAGCTTAGAAATAAGGTGGTTGATACTCTCACATCCTAAGAGTGTTAGCTAGTTTTCATGGGTATGATATTGTTAGTTTGAAGGCTATATAATAGGATAGCCACACTTGTTTTAGTTATGTGAGTTCAATACTGCTTAAGCGTGATCTCAAGTTCCAGCCTATTAGGAGATTAACCCACCCCAGTCAGGTGTGCGACCCAGGTGGGATTTGGACATAGTGAACCAAACGATCAACCAAAAAAATAAATATTAATCAATTAGCTTAGAAGAGTTCCTTCCCTCCTTATTTCATTTTCTACCCCATTTTCCAAACATTAACAACCCTATTAAGTTCCCTAATTTTTTCATATCAGGTAAATAAGATGACTTTGCATTGAAAGTATGTGATGCCTAAAAGGAAAATGCTTAGGCAAAAGCCAACTCTAAAGCTTTGGGAAAGTATGCAACTAGAATATTTATTATATTAACTTGGGTTATATATTCATTTAATAGTTGTTTGGGCGAATAGTAAACTAAGAATTGTATGCTTTGTGTTTGATTGCTTTCATATTTATTAGAATGGTTGATAAAAACAATGTGGTTTCATGTGATACTGTGTATAATATTCCCACTATTTTTGCAAATTGTAGGAAAATCTCAAAGTTGGCTCATACGCATGGTGTGTTCTATATATTGTGTTGGTAGATAACAAAATCGTGTCTCATGTTCTATCCCGAACGTTAGAACTTGTTGCAGGTATAACTGGAATATTTACCCTAAAACTTGTTTTACCTTTTTCATATATGATATAGGTTCATTAATGACAAAAAAAAAAGTTAACTAGTAACCCCTCGATGGTCATTAACATGTCTCATATATGAAACGGGTTCACGCAAGTTATGGAATATTTAAGCTTTTCCTTATTTAGAAGTTATATTCGGTATCAATTTTGCTAAAGGTCACAACGTTTAGACAATAAAAATTGTCTAAACATGACATTCTTTGTAATTAAGAAAAATTAGAAGGACTTATTTAATAAAAAAACTGAAGTATGAGGTTGTTACGATAAAAACTGAAAAAAATTACTAGAAAAAGTGCCTAAAATTATTTCCATAAATCTCGCTCTCCATACATTACTCTTTTGTTAATTATTTCCATAAATTGCCCTTTTTATTAAAAGAAATCTAATAATAACATCACATATGTGAATGATGAATCACGTGCGTCCTCATATGATAGATATTAGTTCACTTCTTCTTCTTTTTTTACATAATTCTAAGTCATTAATTCTTATCAGTGAGCCTCTGATCTACGTGACGATATAATTAAACCCCATGTTCAGATGACATTACTCGGATGATATCCCATCGAAGTCATTGGAAGTCTTGAAATGAAATAACTAAAGGCACCGCAATAACTAACGCCTACTCCGTAAACCCAAAGCCACCACCGAAATAGCTAATTTTAATTATTTTGTAGTAAAATTTGTGTCTTAAAAGCTAACAAAATCTTTATATTTAGTAGTAAAATTAAGGAATACCATGGTGAAATAATTTTGAGTACATATTAAAATCGAGTGTTTAAAAAGTAAAACTTGATATTGCTATAACTAATTTATGCCATAGTAAAAGGAAAAAAATTGTGTGGACCCGTTTCATAAATGAGACTGGGTATTAATGACCACTCGAGTACACAATAATAACCCTCGACTAAACAATAATGACCCTGTTACCTAGTATCATATATAAAATGGGTTCACGCAGATTTTTCTCATAGTAAAATATTTTGTAATGTGTGGTGAAAGTGATGCATACAAATATACAATAGTAAAATAGTCTTGAATGCTTAATAAAATCGAGTATTTAAAAAGTAAAATATGGTGTATATAAAAGGCAAATTGATGGGAATAATATCTACTTCGAACGATTATCCCAAAATAATTCCTACTTCAAAAATTGTTGTGAATCATCCATACTTGGATCTTAGCTTTCACCTTTGTAGCCGAAAAGGATCTGATGAGGTTTCCAATGGTGTTTTTGGAAAATAAAACATTATGTTAAGTTTCAAATTTTATTTTGATTGTGAAATACATCAATTCAGATTTATAAATGTATAGTCAAAGTTTTAATTTTACATTGTGACATATTTAGAATTATTTTGGATCGTTCCCGGCTATAGGATTGAAGTAGGAATTAATTTCAACAATTTTTGAAGTATGGATTATTTTGGGATAATCGTCGTTCATAGTAGAGATTATTACTAGCTGGTGCGTATTTTTAGACTGTAATAGCAATTGTACTAATCGCTCAAGTAATATAGTGATAAGTAGAGTATCGTATTTTATAAGGATTGTAGAATAAGTACTAAATATACTAAGTCGTAACTCTATTTAGAAGACCGAATAATTGGAGGTTGAGTTCTATAAACTAATTAATTAAAGCTAAATTAAACTAATAATAGAAGAAATTGCAAACTAACAGCAAATTAATACGAAGTTGGAAGTGACAATGACAGAGAAAACGTTAGGACTTCCGGTTCACCGACCCAATACTTCAGCTGAATTCAGTTTATTAACTTAAAGTTGAGTTACTAGCCTATGTGATAGTCAATTATCCTAATTTAGACTACTATACTCCGTTGAGCTATAATAGACCTATCCCAATTATCAACCTACACTATGTCTAGCTATAGATTTAAATAATTAAAGGATGCATTAATATCTGTGATAATCCTTATTAAAACAAGACGACTAAAAGAATCACGTTTGTACTTCTCAGTATTTCGTTCGATTCCTAGTATAAATTATTACGGTCTAATGGTTGAAATTACCTCTCGGTCTCCAACAAACAACTCTAAGCAATTAAAAGGTGATCAAGCTCTCAATTGTAGTTAACACAATAATTCATACTCACATAAAAATAATACACAAATTAAATTATACTAAACTGAATTCAACATTGTAGAGGGTGGCTACACCATGGCCCTAACTAGAGAAATTAGCTCATAACAGTTACACAACAACAACCAAACAAAATATTAGAACAATCCATAATTTACGGCAAGAGAAATTGAGTAAATAAATCTCACTGTAAACTGGAAATAAATTTCAGTTTAGGCTCGGCTGATGATATCAGTTGTTCGCTGCCCAGTTCGCTCAGTCTCCGTGCTGATTGCCCAGATCTGTCTCTGTCCAGTTCTGCTCGTCAGTTCAATCTCCTCAGTCTGATGTGACTGCGAAGGTGTTGTACTGTACGCAGTTTGTCCGGTCTTCCTTCTTCGTTTTGCTCCTAGGACTGTTTTTTGACAATCCGTCTTCCTCTGTTTACTTTTCTAGTCTGCGTGTGTTTTGTGTCTTTGAGCGGCTGCTTTTATATTGTTTTCTTAATAGGACTTCACACTTTTCCTTTATGTGGAACTTGCGTATCTTCCAATTAGAAAGAAAGGAAAGTTTTTTTTTTTAATAAGTTTTTTTTTTCTTCAAACTTTAATGTGTCTATCATACAACCGGTTGTATATACCTATATACACCCCAATATAAAAAAGACCCAATTTTTAAAAATATAATCCTCCCTTCCCCCCTCTCTCCCTTCCCTTTTCTGTTCCTTTTTTTCCTTTGCCGTGACCAACCCAGAATAGAAACCCCCGCCTTCCATTCCACTTTCTCCCCTCACACAAAGCTCCATTATCTCTTTACAATTTCACCCACTCACCCTCATACAATTCAAACCCCATATTTACCTCTCATTTCTCACAATAACAAATCCCTATTTCCTCACTTTCCTACCTCACGAAAAATCACAAATCACGGTCAAAACCCAAACTTAGGGGTCACAAATTGAACTTTAGGGGTCACAAATCGTGTCTAAGGGGTAACAAATTAAAATTTTGGGGGTCACAAAATATGCTTATAGGGTAACAAAATATAATCCGGAGGTAACAAATTATGCGGTGGTTAGAATGACGGTGATGCGACACGTGATTACCGGAGAAGATGATTTTTTTGTTGGTTGAGAATGGAGACTTGAGAGATACTGTTTTTTTTTTAGATCTGAATATTAAAAAAAAAAAAGAAAAAAAGAAAAGGTTGTAGGTTGCTTTGTGCAACCGGTTGCACGATAGAAATTTCCTTCAAACTTCTTCCTTTGCTCTTGTCGTATAGACTTCCAAATAGAAGTTGTCACTTGGGCTTGGGTCTTTATAAGCTTGGACTTGTAAAATTCTTCAATTAATCTTCAAATTAGTAACTTCTACTCCGAAAAACTTAACTAGAGCAAAAACCTGTAAACAAGGAACAAAAGTACTAAATTTCTCATTTTATTAACTAGAACCAATTAAAATGTGGTACTAAAATCATATAAATGACACTTATCACTAGCAATTTTGCCGAAGTAGGCGAAAATAGTAAAATCTTTTGTAATGTGTAGTAAAATTAATGGATGCCATAGTATAAATAGTTTTTAGTGTGTAGTAAAATAGAGTTTTCAAAATGTAAAATTAGTGTTTTATAATTAATCGATACCACAGTACAAAAATATAATCTGTAGTAAAATTAATGAATACCATAGTAAATTAGTTTTAAATGCCTAATAAAGTTGAGTGTTTGAAAGTAATATATGCTAGTTTAAAAAATGGTAAATTCTTTTATGATATAGAGATCAATATATATAAATCTAAGGAAGAGAATATTCTAAGCTAATTAACAAAGAAACAAATATGTGGATTTCTTTTTCTTTTTTTCCAATTACAAGTTAATGCATCTAGTTTTCGCAAAAATACAAACGTACAAGGTATATTTTTTTTTTAAAAAAAAAAGCTAAGGTTTGAGTATTTTGTTATAAGAAGTAGATTGGACTTGATATTTAAGAAGCTAAAATCGAGTGTTTAAAAAGTACAACTCCATATTACATAACTAACAGATACCATAGGAAAAAAAATTGTGTAGTAAAAGTGATGTATACAATAGTAAATAGTCTCGAATGCTTAGTAAAATGGTTTTGAAAAAGTGAAATATGGTGTAAATAAAACTAGTAAAATCTTTTATTGTGTGCAGTAAAATTAGTGGATACCATAATAAAATAGCTGTGAGTGCTTAGGAAATTGAGTTTTTAAAATGTACACTTTAGTGTTTAAGAACTGATGGATACCATAGTAAAACTATATATTATAATCTATAGTAAAATTAAAGAATACCATAGTAAAGTAGTTTTGAATGCTTAATAAAAATAGAATATCAGTAATATATGTTGTTTTAAAAATTGGTAAATTCTTTTATAATGGAGAATGATTATATAAATCAAAGGAAGAGGATATTATAAGCTAATTAAAAAAACAAATATCGGGGATTGTTGTTCCTTTCTTTCAATTCAGAGTTAATGTATCTAGTTGTTGCAAAACACCAATGTACATTGTACAAGGTACTAATTAGGTTTTCTTTTTTAAGGTAAGTTTTGAGTATTTTCTTACAAGGAGTAGCTTGGATTATTAAAAGAGTGAATCAATTTTTTTTTAATTCGTAATATGCAGCAATAATTAACTACATAAGTAGTTAAATTTAAAACATTTATTAGGGCACATATAGTAAACTTAATCAATGAGTTCAAAAGATTCTTTTCTTGTAGTGTGGGTACTAAACTTATACAGACAAGTTGGTGAAAATTGAAGCTTAACTCAATATGATCAACACAAACCTTAATAAAATCCTTAACAATGTATATCGAAATCAAAACTTTTTATATTTGCGAGTTACAAGATGAACTAAATTGGACTGAATTAGTTGAACTGAATTGGACTAAACTAAACTAAACTAACTTAGTTACATAGAACATTCTCTTAAATTGATGAAACCTTAGTAATAACCTTGGGATGGATATTAAATAATAGCCATTATAGTAAAATAATTTTGAATGCTTAGTAAAATTGAGGCCTCATACAAATTTTTTACTCCCGAGTGTTAAAAGTTGTAATTTGGTGTTCTAAAACTAATGGATACCATAGTAAAATCCTTTATAATGTGTTTTTAATATTAATGGATACTACAATAAAATAGTTTGATTGCTTGGTAAATTAATGTGTAGTAAATTAATGCGTACCCTAGAAAATTTTAAATTTTTTTCATGATGGAACCCATATAAAATAATTTTGAATGCATAGTAGAATTAAGGCCATGAACATAAAAACTAAGTGTTTAAAAAGTAAATTTTTGGTGCTTTGAAAAACTAATGGATACCATAGTAAAAGATTTTTAATGTATAGTTAAATTAATGGATACGATAATAAGATAGTTTGAAATTTAGTAACTTTGAAACCATGTTCATAAAATTTAAGTGCACAAATTAACAAGTAAATTTTGGTCAACTTAATGAAATTGTAGAAATAATTTTTAAGAAGAGGCAAGAGGCTCATTATAAAGAAAAAATTCATATATGCGTTGATTGCGGCAACAATTGGCCAAATTGGAAAGAGTCGTAATCTGGTTTGATTATGGCTCCAAAGCCCACTCAAAGTTATACATTTCTTTCCTTTTTGTTTTCTTCTTTCAATGGTAAGTTTCAAGCTTTGCTTAAATTTCATTTTAGTCCTCTTCATGTTTAATTTTAAGTATTAGTACCTCTAATTTGGCACAAATAATCACTAAATTACAAAAGTGACATGTTGAGACAAGTTTTTATGTCTCAACGTTGAGACCTTTAGCATTACTCATTAGGTATATGTTTTTTCTTTTAGTATATCTTATATAATATAATATATCATATATCATATATCATATATCATAGAAAATTTTGTACAAAACTCCCCCGATTTTTACCAAGTTTGTACAGAACTCCCTTTAACTTTATTTTTTTTAAGAAACTCCCTTACATTTTGTTAACCTTTGTAAATACATAGTTTTGACCAAATTACATCTTTTTTCCCCAAAATGCCCCTGCTCTTATTTTCTACGTGTAATCCATTCCCCCTTTTTATTTCCCTCAATTATCCCCCCGCCCTCCTTCAATTTTTCTTCACGTAACCCTCCACCCTATCCTTTCATAAGCCAATCTCCTAACATTGCCAGCCCATATTGTATTCCCCCTTAGACAAAAATTTTGTAATTTCTTCAAGCATTGCTAGTGGTAGTAGTAGAGTTCGAAGTCAGTGGGTGAAACAATTTCGATGTGGATTCTACTGTAATCACTCTTTTCTCTTCTAGAAGATGGTAGGAGGGGGGAAGGTTACATGAGGAAAAGGGGTGTAGAAATGGTGAAATAATGGAGGGAAATGAAGGGGGGGATGGCTAACACGTGCAAAGCAAGAGCATTGGTATTTTGGGTATAAAAAATTGTAATTTGGTCAAAACTATATATTTACAAAGGTCAATAAAATGTATGGGAGTTTCTTAAAAAAAAAATAAAGTTAAAGGGAGTTCTGTACAAACTTGGTAAAAACCGGGGGAGTTTTGTACAAATTTTTCTATTATATATATATAATATAAGTTTTTGTTGGAAACAACCACCTCTAAAAGTTGTTTGTTTTTATGGACCATCTACATTTCTCAAGTTTTTAAGAAACCACCTGCAAATACCAAAAAGTACTATAAAGACCACCTTTTAAAATTATTTACCCAAACTCTTGACTTGATAAGTGCTTAATTTGGCATTATCTTCATTTTTACTGTTCTGAGTTTTCAATTTGGTATAAATGAACATATTCTTAAGATCGCAATTGAAGATTAATGTTTTTTTGATCGAATAAATTGGGTTTTTTGATGGGGAGGCAAAATTGAAATTTGGCCTCAATGGTAAGACTAGGTGAAGGTAGAAGTATTAAGGGTGATTTGATGAGCTGTTGTGGTGCGGTGGAACTCGACTAAAGACCGGTGTAGGGTTGCGGTGGCAGTTTTGTCAGATAAAAGGAAGGGTGTATAACAATGCTAGAAAATGTAGTTGGAGTAGAGGGAGATAAGGGGGAAGACTAAAGAGTACAACTTTGGAGAGAAAATGTTTTGATGTGTTTTTGTTATTATATGTCTGTACGTTGATGGAGAAGAGGGAGTGAAGGATAGAAATCCACATGGCACATTAACAAGGAAGAAAAGGACTGTTTTTAAACTTTTTCTTAAAATTAGGCATAAAGATGTAAATTTCACCACAACAATGAATAGATATTTCAAAACACAAACTACACGTGAGTGTCACAGTAGGGGTATTTTGGTCTGTTCTAGTGGGATTTGAGTAGAAAATTAAAAAAGGTGGTCTTTACACTACTTTTGATATTTGTAGGTGGTTTCTTAAAAATTGAAGAAGTTTAGGTGGTTCTTTAAAAAAACCAAACATTTATAGGTGGTTGTTTCCAAAAAAAACCATAATATAATACATTAAAAGAGGACCAGGAGATAGAAAATAGGTAAGTTGGTTGCTCAAAATTAAAATTTAAACTTATGTGTCAAGTTATCATTCATTTATAAGTGAATTTATTAGGGTAGTTTACTATTTGAACTTCTCCAAATTATATAAGATAATAATATAATTTATAGGATAAGTTATGGTTGATAGAGTACATGCCAATGTAATCACAAAAGAAGGGGGTGAATTGTGTTTAAGCCTGTAAAACTTTTTCTGTTGTTTTGAGGTTGAACTGCTTATATGGAACAAGTTGGGTACTTGTTCCGCCTGGACGGTGAACTGGAATGATAAAACTTGTACACACGATTTTACCGTGGAAAACCTCGGAGCCCAATCCGAGTAAAAACCACGACCCACCTTGGCAGGATTTCCAATCAATTCACTAACAAGGGTTGCAAAACGGTTCAACAAAGCCTTGCACCAAGTTTTTGCTCTGAAGCACTTGGAACACCAACCTAGTTTCTAGCATCTAGGAACCTAGTTTTCTTGATCTTGGAACTATCACTTTAGTTTGCTTGATCTTGGAACAATCAACCAAGTTTGCCAGATTTTGGAACTATCAAACTAGTTTGCTTGATCTAGGAACAATCACCAAACTCTCAACACGTTTGTTTCGCATAAGCCCTCAAGCTAATGCTATCATAATCTTTGTTTACTTCTAACTTAAGTGGATGAAAGGGATAAGAAAGCAAGTACAATTATTGCAGAACAGGGACTCGTGTTTGCCTAAGTCTAACTGGAACTAGGTCTGTGGCTGGCTAAAGTGTTGAAGGGAAGCTCTTCTTCGTTTATGCTCGTGTGGACTTGATGTGGGAGCAATAACTATGATGAGAGATAAATGCTTAGCATCCTCAAGTAATAAATGAGCTTCCTCCTTCTTATTTATAGCCAAATGGATGAAGGATTCCACACAAACTCTACAGAGATAAGGTGTTGTGTTGTCGACGCGTCATTGGTCCTTGATTGGTCAAGGTGGTTGGTCTGGCACAGCTGCACAAGAGAAGGATCTTAGCTTGAAATGGAAACCTTTGGAGTTGGGCCAAATAAAAGTACCAAAGGGAGCCTTTCCATTTCTTTTCAATGTTGACGTTGGTCAGTTGACAACCTCCGACTAATGTTGACTGATCAGTTCTTGTCCATTGACAAAAAGTAGCAGACCAGGTCTTTTACCCTTTGGATAATAGCTTGTAGTCCAAGTGGGCATGCACCATTTGTGCCAACTTGTTGACTCTAATCCAACCAAAGGGTGCCCACCACATGTGGAGGTAACTTCATCAGATATTATCATCATCCGAATCGGGTCGACTTGCTTGGATATTCAGGTCATCCAAACCGGGTCGGACCCCACAAGGTGAAACTTGCTCCGCTTCAGCGAAGCTGTTCCATGATTCGACGAAAGTTGTTCCATAGCTTTCCGAGCCCCCATTACTGATATGTGTAGGCCCAAGATGGGCCTAGTAACCCATCTTTATTGAGGTTCAACTCCTTTGTTAAGACTCTTCATGAACCTATGCTATGCTTTTGAGATTGATTTGAGCAATGTGAGCACTTGGTCCAACTTGAGAGTGCTACTACATACACTTAGACAAAATGTTAGTTTGCATTTATCACACTTGTGTTATCATCAAAACACTAGGGACTCAACAATGGTAATAGTTTATTCTAAGTTTGGATGATTATAGAATAAAAAGAAAAAGAGAAAAAGTAATAACGTTGGATGATTGAAAAAAGGCAATAAATAATAGTATGAAATAAATATCAACAATATTTTAGTTTAATGATACAATATTTTAAATTTAAAGTACGTTTCAAATATTTTTTTGTTAAGCATATAACGTATAAGGTGGTAATGATGATAATTACGGTATCGTGTACGTTGTTGAATACATGTTGGTATTTTGCATAACAATTTGGCATGGATTAACCTCTTTAATGAGATGTAATATGTAGGATAAGTAATCCGAATAAAAGCAAGTGTTACAAATTTGTGAGCTTTAATTAATTTAGTTTATAACGTCAAAAAAGTGATGTTTATTAATCTAGTTTATAAGGTCAAAATAGTGATGTTTATTAATCTAGTTTATAAGGTCAAAATAGTGATGTTTATTAATCTAGTTTTTTTAAATTATATATCATAATGATATATTTACTTGCGTAAATTTTGTAAATAATTTCTTTATGGATTTGATTTTTTTGCACACATAAAGGTTATGTGCGCAAATAAATAAAATAAATAAGCTGTTGTGTGCCTAAAAATATAAAATATAAAAAGGCCTCCAACATTTTGTACAAGTATAATTGAAGGGGTAAAAAGGTCATTTGGCGCTTAAAAATTAGAAAAAGACATGCCACGTCACCATGTTTAACGATCAGCCTTTGTACTTTACGATCAATATATGCCCCTAAGTGGTAACGGAACTAAACCTCGGGTACCCCCAATAAACAGATTGAATATATATTAGGCAAAATTGCCGGGAATAATCCCTACTTGGGCCGATTATCCCAAAATAATCCCAACTTCAAAAATTGCTGGGAATAATCCCTACTTGGATCCTTGTAGCCCAGAATGATCCCATAACATTTTAAAATATGTCAAAATGTAAAATAAAAACTTTGGCTATGCATATATTCATTAGAATTAGTGTATTTTATAATCAAAATTAAAATTGATGGCTTAAGTAAGGTTTAATTTATCAAAAAACTTGTTGTAAAAACTTAATTAGATCGTTTCGGGCTACAAAGGTCCAAGTAGGGATTATTCCCAGCAATTTTTGAAGTTGGGATTATTTTGAAATATTAATAATCGGCCCAAGTAGGGATTATTCCCACCAATTTCGCCTATATATTATAGGCACACTATTGTACATTATAATATAACTCGGGTACCAAAAAGGTAGAATTTCTTAAAATTCAATTCAAAATGATGCCTCTACGAAGGGAATTTTACCATAATGTATGACTGTATATTTATAGTATTCAATATATTTTGATTCAAGGGAAATTGCAGAATCCAAATTCAGACAGATAGAATGAAGAGAAAAATGGAAAATAGATTTGTTTTAGTTTCTTCCAATCATTCGGGCGGGATTACGATCCGATCTAGCATTCCGTAATTTATGGCCTCATCAGCAGTAAGTACGAAATCACCTTTTGCCAGATCTTTCAATATAACGTGTTGTGTTTTTTTGGTGAGCTGAGCATAAATACTTACGATCTTTTTTCTTTCTGCTTCGGTCATATCCGGGGGATTTAGGGTGATAAAAGAATTGGGAAATGCTCCCCGAAAGCGTGGCCGGCCCGCAACCAAACCCGAGGTTTTTCTTGAAATGAAACATATA
>ONZK01003076.1:150466-164907 GCA_900322385.1 Pharnaceum exiguum
GTATTGGATCTCGTTACTCATTCCCCTTGTTGTATGTGGTCAATTGCATCAAAATGAACACATCTTGTGTTTACTTCAGTTTAAAACAACAACTCCATCAATCACAAACTTTTGCTTCTGATTGTACATCTTGGATTGTAAAATTTCTGGCATGTGGAATGTTGTTTTAACATTATTTGTAGGTAAGGCTGAATGGTGACCCTTTACATTTTTGAATTTATTTATAGCAAACTTTTTTTTAATCACAATCAAATGTGATGGTATTATTAGCAACTAGTGCAATACTCGGAAACTATAATGTCAATAATGGAGTCCATACACCCATCACACCAGGAATGAGCCGATTCCCAGGTAAAGGCAAGTGCGCTAACAAATGCGCTCAAGGGAAGAACAAATTTGTGTCACTTACATGATTACATCCATTTTTGAAGTGAGTTATTGCCTATATAGTTTGCTTAATAGTTAATACCCATTTTACTAACATGACACAATAAAAAAAAACTACTAGATTATTCAATAATTCTTCTACTGATGCGTAATTTGAACGGGAAAACTCTTTATGCGTAATTTAAACGGGTAATTTTTTTTTGAGATTTTTGTGTTTATAGTACAAAAATAAAAGGGATATGAACTTAGCTAGATAGCTAAGAACTAACTCCTCTGCACGTTTAACACTCAAATTCATGGGTTGCCACTCATGGCTTTCTTCTTCACCACTCCTGTTATAAGAAACTAACTCATAGAATTCAGAAAACCATTTGAAGACTATTTCTCATTAATCATCAACACACACATAAAACTGACACACCTAAGGCCTTTATATAGGCTATAATAGTCCTAAAGCTACTAGGAAATTATTTCTCTAAGAATATTCTAGAAATAAGAAAATTACAATAGGAAATACAGAAAATAAACATTTTTCCTAAATTGTGAATAGAATTTCGTGAATAGTACTACTAGAAATAAAAATAAAAACTCTTCTTCTTTGTAAACTTTCTTAAACTAATTTGGAGAAAAAGAAAACTTCTTTTCTCTTCATTTGACTCTTTAATTTCCTAATTTAAAACTGTATTATCTACTAATAACATCGATCTATGCAAGAGAGATCTAGAGAGTCCTATTTAAGAAAATTGACAAGTTGAAGGCAATCACTCTCGAAATGACATGAGTCACTCTTTGTGGCTTTGCAATAAATATCCGAAACTTCATTGCTTTAGGCTGGACTATTACACACTCCCATCTGTTTGTGTAATGTGTGTGATGTCGAGTTTAACAAATCACGCTGCCATCTAAGCGTCATAGAGTAACTCCCATACTAGATTTCTTTTCGCCAAGAACCGCACCGTGAAAGCAAACTTATTAATTCTTTACTAATGAGACATTCACTTGAAATTTAATGGTTGTTCATAATTAAATTTATTCTCTAATTTCTGTAAGTTTAAAACCACAAATTTTCCATGGCAAATAAAAATACTTTAATTCACAATTTTGTTCCTTTTCACAAGAATTAAATTAATAATAATTACACATTCATAACACGGAACTCGACCATTCTCCTAAGAAATAATAATTTTTTTTTAATAATTCTCTCTTAAGAAGATTTTAAATTTAAAATATTGCACAAAAAATTGACTAAATCTGTTTTATATATGAGACTGTGTCTTTAATGAAAGAAAAAGTTGATTAATGACACATTTATAGTCATTACTCATTAGTGAGACGGATAAAAAGGTTTCACACAAATATCTCTGTGAAAATATTTAAATTCACCAAGTGAGATATTCCTATATTTTTTTGAAAAAAAAAACTCCAATAAACTTTTATTTTTTGGTTGAGATTTCTCTAAGGAAATTAATAAACTTGGCTGCCTCTGCCCGGAGCCAGCCCCGGACAGACAGTCAGACACCCTACAACCCTCTTCGGCTCTTCCCAAACAAAACTAAACCCCTGCTGTGTCCATCCCATCCCGCTACTATATACAGTACTCAGCTAGTTAGCTACACTAACACTACTAACTATTTCATTCCCTCTCAATCAATTCTTTTCATTCCATTCCAAAAGAAAAATAAAAAGCCTTACATTCACACTCCATTTATTTATAATAATAATATTTCACACTTGACAGATAGATAGATAGATAGATACTTAGATAGATAGATACACCATTATATTTAACTTCGATCGATCAAATAGAAACACACTAACAGGGAGCAATGGGTGATGTAGTTGCGATGCGTGCCAAGTATAAAACCACCACCAAAGACCCCGGCACTCCCGGCATCTTGAACATGGTATTCCTTATTAATATTATATTCCTTTCTCTCTCTTCATTCACTTCTCTCTCTTCTTTCATTTTGTTATTTTTATTTTATTTATTAACTGCTTTTCTTTTGTTGGGCAGACGTTGGATGAATTTACATTTACGCCCAACAATCCTTCTTCTGGAGTGAGGCTTCGTGTTAGGTTTAGTATTATTGAAAGTAAGTTTCCTTTTTTTTAATTCCCTTTTCCTTTTTGATTGGTTGATTGATTGTTAGATTGCTAGTTAGTGTAGGGTGATTGTGAACTAGGAATGTGACGCGGCGATTAGTTTGTGATGCCTTTCCGTAGGTTGTTGTTGCGTTTATTAACGGTGGAGTTGAAAGAGTCGTGTATTGCCGCCTTTTTCGACCTTGGTTGGCTATAGGACTTTGAACTGTGCATTTTGTTTTCTCGGGAGAATCGGAAGTTTGTGTGCTGCTAATATCCTTGTTGGTACAATGACAATGATGATGATGAGTGAATTGTTTGGAACTCTGTGCTAAAGGACTTTCGATAGTATGTTCAATGGATTTTTTTGTTTGTTTGTGACTTAATACATTTTATAAATGCTGGACCAAGGCCGCGGGAGCTTTTGGAGGCGAATGTTTGAGTGTATTACAAAGGAATTGGGTTAACTTGTAAATGTTCTTTTAGGAGGACGGCTTGTCCTCCGTATTCATTAATAAATTTTTTTCTTATCTAAACAATTTTTTTTTTTTATTAAGGCTATGTTGTTGTTGTTGTTGATGATGATGTGACTATTGTGTGTGTGTGTAGTGCCCACCAACTTAGCCTTATTTCTTTTTGACGGTGTAGAATTGTTTGGGATAGTTATTGTTAATGCTACTTTTGTCATGACTGCGAAGTAGTGAACGATGTACCTTTTTTTCTTCTGAATTTTATGCAAGAAAAAAAAGAAGAAGTTTCCTTGGTATTTTGATGATATTATGCCCACCTTCCCTTTCTCTGGTGGGGCTGTTTTTTTTTTCTCTGAGGATTTTTCTTTCTTGATGACGAAGTTTTGCTGTTACATTTCAGGGCACCAGTTCTCTCCGAAAAAAGCTATGCTCAATTTGGTCAAGGTATACTACACTTTTGACATTAATTTTTCTTTTTCTCATTGTAAACATGTAGCCTCTTTTATGTCATTCAGTTTCTTGTATGATCATTTTCCCCATGAACTCAACATAGTTATAAGGATTTTCTCAAAATTAGCTAAGGCCCTACATGTTGTGGTAAACGTCAAATTTCAAATGTAGCAATTAGGGTTCACCTTCTTCAGACACTAGAGATGCTCTTCTTATGCTAAATTTCCATTGTGCTAGGCTGACAAACAAGGATACATTTTCGAATTTGAAAATTTCGTGGACAGAGATCGTTGTAAAGATTTTGCAGGTGAGCTCGAGTTCACGAGTTTCTGCTTTTCTTTTCTTCTTCTTTTTTTTTTCATTATTTTCTATTTTCTTTGAAGAGTGCCTTTCTTTTTATAGTTTTTGTCGTGTGTTATCATACTTATCTTATGGTAACTTGCAAACTTCTTCGGTAGTTTAATATATCCTGATTGTAGTTCGTGCTATCGAGATTGTGGCATATTAGGAGCTTTTGTTCTAATATACTGGTTCTGGGACTATCTTGTCATCTCATTTTGTGGGGTAGACTTTGATAATCTGGTATAAATGCATCTATAGAAAATGATGCATTAGCTGTCTTATGGGATTATTAATGCGAGTGATGAATTTCCACTAATAACTTTACAAGTGCTTTTGTCTCTTTAGAAGCTCTACGAATAATAGTTGTCCTTTACTCCGTTTGGAGTGTCTTGTCCTAACTCACCCCCGCACTTGTCACAAATCACCAATTCCTTTACTATTCAATGCCAAGCGATTTTAAGTGGAAACCCATGTCTTGGTATCATATTTACAAAGTTGTGATACATTTTGGAAATCTAATACTAGATGAAACACTTCTCTACTAATTCAACTCCTAGGACTTATAACCTCCCTTATGAGTGTGTTGAGCATTGAGTTGTTTCTCTTTTATAATTTTGAATATGCTTTTGTTGACGGTTCCAATGAGATCAAGGGAAAGTGGTAACTACATAAAGAAACCCATGTAAAAAAAGAGTGGATGGAGAGATCTGTGATTCAAAAGGCGGTCCTAGGCGCTAGGCAAGTGTGAGTGGATGACCCCTCCGCCTATGCGTAGCCCTTGGCTGTCCCAGGTCGAAAGGTGAACTGTAGATGCGTCATGGGCCACCAAGGGGCACTAGGCAAAGCAGCCAAAAAGGCGCACCTTTTATTTAGGTAAAGTCATGTAATTTCATCCCTTCCTGTCTATAGCCATATTCTCATCCAAGCCAAGTGATTTGGAGTAGCAAAAGTTACCCCTAGCTGGTTTGAAAGTGTATGCTGAATGAAGAGGTAACGTGTAGGCGTGTAGTAAAAGAAAAAGAAATAATGAAAGAGCGCCTTGAGCCAAACGGCGCACGTCTCAAAGAGCCATCCCTATGTTACGCTTAGGTGTGCCTAGCACCTTCTGAGTAAGAGTGATAGTATAAGGTGAGAGCATTTGTGTGGACTTTGTGTTTGGGGAGGATTAACACTAATGAAATGCTACAAAAGAGGAGACCCCGTAGTGCTCTTTCTCCAGATATTTGTGTGTTATGTAGTGCCCCAATGTGTGTTATGTAGAGCTGGGGCAGAGACCTCATCTCATCTCTTCTTGCATTGTGATTATGCACGTGTGTTATGGACTAAGTTCTTTGGTGTCATGGGGGAGTATTGGGTTTGTCCATCATCTATGCTAGAGTTCTTGCAAATCAAGTATATGTCTTTTAGGAGGGATAGGGAGAAGAAGGTGTTATGGCAAAGCGCATTGATGGCAATACTTTGGAGTCTTTGGCTTGAACGGAATGCGAGAGTGGTACTTCCTATTATTTGTCACCTGATTTGCTTTGGGATCGAGTAACTTTTCTGGCTTCCTTGCAGACCAAGGCCATGGGAGCTTTTGTAGGCCAACCTTTGAGTGTTTTTCAAAGGAATTGGTCTAACTTGTAATTGTTCTTTTAGTAGGACGGCTTGTCCTCTATATGCATCAATGAAATTTTTTCTTATCTAAAAAAAAAGAGTGATAGTATGAAAAAGGCAACTATAAAATGCACGCACCACCTCATGCTTGGTCATTTGTGTGAATCCTCTCTCTACCTAGTCTTATCCTTTTGTTCCAGATATGTTCTGCTCCTCTTACTTACTCATACCAATGTTTCCTTAGATCCCCTTATTTCTTGTGCTATTTTATCATTTTTTTATTCACAACTATTACAATGTACCTTGATCCCAATGTTCCGGCTTGCAAGGACCAAACACATAAACACAAGACACACCGCCACATGTTCCACGCGTACAACACACACATATGCACCCTGGATGCCGTCTCACACACATGTACACACACGCATTAGAGATACAAATAACGCACAACACCTTCACCTCCAAAACCCTTAAGCGACATCCAATGATAGGAAAAAAAAGCAGTGGCAAACCTGTGGACTTGATTCAGTGGAATAGGTGTACACAGAATTTGGTACATCAGTGTAATGAATAGTTGAATGCAGAAAGGTGCATGAAGTAAATTTGTCACTGATATGGTGTTCATTGTCTTTAAGTGGGTTATCTTAGTTGTTTGTATTTACGTCTAAAGTCTCTTTGGATGTTCTTTCCTTTTTCTGAGTCGGAACAATACAAACGATATACATATATTACCGTTCTGGTGTGACACGACTAAATCAATTGGCGTATACTTGGTCAGCTGGTTGAGTACTTGCTAGCTGTGTATAACTGTTGAATGGCTCACACAAGACAGCTTTAGTTTCGTGTTGGTTCAGTTTGTATGAGCTTTAATCTGATCAACTTAGTCTCGTTGATTTTTGGCTCATGTGCAGTTTTGGCTGATTTGGTTTGGATTTGAATTCGGGTATCTGTTCCTTTAGAGCGTGGAACCCATAAAATGTCATGTATGTAGACATTGTGAACTAATTGGATTGGCATCAGGTCTGATTTGGTTTAGTATCTTTGCGTTTATCTTGGATTTAAGTGTCGAGCCTTCTCATCGTGTCTGTTAAGCTTGTGAGCCTGTTTTTAAAAACAGGCTGTAGTCTCTCTTGGGCTTCATCTCGAGTTCATTCCTGTAAGAAGCTTTGGTATACCATAATGCTTCACTGCAAGGGCCCCCCTGATCATCTGGTCTCTGCAGCTAGCTAGTCCACTTCCCCAGATGTCTAATCTATCTTTGATTACCTGTGCTTTAGTCTTCGTCAATCGAGTTTGGGTTAGTTGCCTGGTCTATGGCTGTATCCCTTGTGATCAACTTTTATGGGTCATTTTATTACGATGCCTCTTGAGGGATACAATGGTTATTAATCTGATCTTACATAGCAGCTTTCTTCTTATGAGGATCCACTTTTGTCTTCGGGAGGATGGTATGGGGGTATATAGTTTCCTTGGTAGGCTGTTTATTGAGGAAAAAGGGGTCCATTACATTTGCATATATTTTCTTTCCTGTGATAGGACTAAATGTGTAATATTATCGCCCAGTTCATGGAAGAAAGCAAGTACTTATAACCTAAGCCTTAAGGCTTTTCATATGTATATCTTCATTTGATGACATGAATTTTATATTCGTCTTTATGTAGGGTTTGCTTAAAGTTTTTGGTCTTGATGATGTTTAGCATGACGCCTTGTGAACAGGCGAGGCCTTGAAAAAGATGACAGATATGTCAAAAGAGGGTGAGTATATCTCCAAAAAGGTTTTGGATGAACCTGCTGCTCCAAACACAGCTGGGGACTTAGATGAGAAAGCGGTCCAGCGGCGAATGAAACTTCTTCTAGAAGATGGGTAAGTCATTACTTGCTTGAATCTGAGTTCTTTCTGCATTCATAGAAAGGAGCAAGACTGCTTGAATTGTTTTTTTCTTAAATAGCTCTTTTTGCAGAAAGTGAATAGATTTTTAAATGAGATTTTTCATAATTTCCTTGCTAAAATTTCTTTGTTTTGCCACTAAGGGGAAAATTTTGTGCACATGTTTGTGTACTTAGTAGCTGAGTGATTTGGACTTATAACTATAGTGAATGGATACAATGCCCTCTTAAGAGGATAACAAGTCCCCTATGAAGTGAGGAGAACAGTGATACCAGAGTACAAAAAGCGTTTTTTTTTTTTGTCGTAAAGATTAGGATTCCTTTATACAGTGTTTTGTTGCGTAGAGGTTTAGATTCTCTCTCACCCCCCCCCCTCTCTCTCTCTCCCTCTCTCTCCGCCTTTTGATTCGTGTGAAAGCTTTTGTGTTTTCTTTTGCAATTACAAATACCCTATGGCCTAGCATCTAGCTACTACTAAGTTAGAAAACTACCTACTTTAATCCCTGTGGTCAGGTGTAAGGACTAAGGAGGTCAAGATCCATCTGTCCGACCCCCAAATAGTTGTGAACTTGTGCCTTTGAGAAGCTCCTTTGTCTAAGTATTATGCAATTAGTTTTTCTATTGCCATGCGTGTCACTTATGTTAATTTGGTGCTGAAATCTTTTTCAGGGAGCTGGCAAGACTTCATAAGGAATTAGTTGGGGGTCATATTTTGTCAGATCCTGAATTTTGGGCAACTAGAAAGGTTTTTCGCTTTGCTAAACTATATCTCACAACATGAGAATACATGTGCTTTCTCCATGTCTCCATCTCAAAATATTGTAATGTTGCTTGCTTGCAACTTCACAGCTTTTTGGGATGGAGGGAGTAAATTTTGAGGAAACTTCCTCTCAGTTAGTCATTTGGCATCATCGTTCTGGTGAAGCAACTTTTATTTGTGGTAAAAAACTTAATTTTCACCATTTTCTTTGCTGCCATTGATATATATATATGCAGAAATTATTGGATGGTGACAGTAACACATCATCAAGACAGCGTGTAGGTTTCAAAACTGCTATGATTTCAGACGTCAAGGCATTGGCAGATGGCCGGGTATGCTGCGGAAGCCTCTCTTTTTCCCTTTTAATGCCACAGCCTTTCTTTGTTATGCTGTATTAGCAAAGTTTCTTTTAAGTAAGATTGACGAAGTGTTATATATTGTATTAAAACAAAAAGAGGGTGCTGCCCTTTTGGAAAACAAGGACTACCATTAATTGTCGTGTGCCTTTGTTTTTTCTTTCTAGTGCTTATCCTACAAAAACAAAAACTAACAGTTGCTACTCAGTGAATCACCAAGTTAGACTTCGGAAACCCGCAGAGCTTAATTCCTGATACAATACACCTTTCCTGTAGAAACCTACAAATTTTTCCTCAGATGTTTGAAGAAATCACCTTTAAGCTTCTAAAAGCCCTTTGTGATGCTTAAACAAGAAGGTGGTGGATTGCAACGTTCTCAGAGGTAGAGGGGGGACTAGAAACATTTGGATACAGGTAGGTCAGTTTGATATGAGCTACTTAACTTGGATGAGACTTGCGAGTATGGTAGGGGATGGGAGATATGAAGGATTTCAGGGAATTGATCCAAGTAAAGGAATATCATTTGAGATGCTAATTCTTATCAAAAAAAAAAAACATTGAGAAGCTATTGTGTATAATGCAAGGATTTTCCCTCGAACTGGTGCTTGTATATGATTCACATGTTTTACTTTGGGATCAGGTTACTTTGTAGACCAACCTTTGACTATTGAAATTGATCTAGTTTATAACTACTCTTTTTGAGGACCGCTTTTCTCTTTCCGACATATTTTTATTTGTCTTAAAAAAAGTGTGTGCATGCGGGCACGTGTGAGTGAATTTGTGTGCGTCCGTGTGTTCCTTTGGTACTTATACCCAACCCCATTTGGGGCTTGGGTTGTGCTGGTGATGGTTAGATATTAGTTATAGGTTTAGTACCAAATAATTTGTAATTAGTAAAAAAATAAAATTTTCTAATTTACTTTGTAACATAATCATTTTGTTTTCTAATTTATGAGAGTTCACAATATATTAGTATCTATAGTCTCTGACTACATTTTTGTAAAGTAATTCTACGAACTAAGTGTTCAACCTTCCGTAGTCACCCGTCAGGTTTCTGAATTTAAATTCCACTTCCAACAAAGGGTAGATAAAGTTGGGGTAGAACTGGGAAGGTGCCACCTCTGTTACCTGTTTCTCAACACAAGCTTTTGATCATCGGCATTGTGTGTTTAAAATTATCATGTGCTCTCTGCTTCCCTTGATTTCTAAAAGCAAGCTTTTTGTAGCGGCCTTTCCTCTCCATGTAGCCTTGGCTATTGTTGCTGTTCTGTTTTTGTATTTTGAGTGTGTTTGATAATCAGCTGTTGTGCTCTTGTGTTTTCACATCATACTAACATCTTTGTATCTAAATTCATCTTTCAGTCAAACAAAGTTACATATCAGTTGACGCCCGAAATTATTCATCAGGTATGGTAGCAGATTTGGTTTGTCGAATGACTTGCCTCGTTTGTCTGTTGAAGTTACAATATTCTATTTTCATTAGCTGTATTGACATTTATGAATGGAGGGAAAATTTGATAAACAACAAGAATCCATCAGTGGCTAAAGAATCACGTACAAGAATCCCATTGTTTGTCTAGTGTATGGGTGTGTCTGCTTGACGGAATCCGGGGCATTCCTTGCTATAAAAATCACAAAATACTTAAGTTTGTGATGCTGATGCTTACAAAGGCTATAAAAATGTTTGACCACATGGTAAATTTGTGAAAATGCAATGTCATGACTCATGAGTAGTGGCTGTCTAAGTAGTCAGCTAAAACAGATTCATTTTTAGCGACTGATATTGAACCTATATGGCTGTTTCTCTTTCATTATATGCTACTCTTTCTCTCTTTTTCTTTTTCTTTAAGAGTGACTAGTTTCTTATTCCCGTGCTGACGCTAAATCTCTCGTCCAGATTTTTGCTGAGAAGCCAGCTGTTCATCGTGCATTTTTGACTTATGTACCAAAGAAGGTGAGAAAGGGTAGTCTGAACTGTCTTGTCAAATATCTGGAGTTTCAATTATTCCGTCATAGTACTTTAACGTGCCGTGATACTTCAATTTATTCTTAATTCAGATGTCGGAGAAAGATTTTTGGAACAAATACTGCAGAGCAGAATATTTTCACAGCACCAAAAATGCAATTGCTGCTGCTGCCGAAGCAGCTGAAGATGAGGAACTTGCTGTTTTCTTGAAGCAAGATGATATACTGGCTAGTGAAGCAAGGAAGAAGGTGATTTTGTTGTAAACTTTATTAAGCACAAAAATTGGATGTTGAGCCATTTTTGGGTCATGGTATCTAAATGTACGTGTTATTACATCTTGTATGTCTAAACATGCAGATAAGAAAGGTTGATCCTACAATAGACATGGAAGCTGATGAAGGGGATGATTACACTCACCTGCCGGTATATTGGATATGATTGTGTACTTCTGTTCATTTATCTATATTATTTGTTGTACCAGTATTTTTTTTCCCGATGTGGAAGTACAACTACTTCAGCATGATGACGAAACTATGTCCTATTAAAGGTGAAAGAAGCAGAACTGCACTCCTGCTTGCAATCTTTATAACTTTAACTTTTGGTCTAACAATAAGAATTGGGAAGAAAAGACCTCTTTTATTGGTATCTGATGGGACCTCTGTGCTTCGGTATATATATATGATTAAATCTGATGGGACCTCCATGCTTTGGTGTATATATATATATGCTTTGGTAATCCAACCAACACCAGCCCTTTCTGATCTAGAATAGGAAATTCGCTTGAAGCTTGATTTTTTGATTCAAAAATTAATATCTCCATCTCTATGGAATGTTCAAGTGTCTAGTATATTCCATACGATCATATTTTTTTCTACTCTGCCATCGCCCTAGACATCTCTTGTGGTTGGCCTTCTCCTATGGCCATCCATTTAGCGATTTGTTCAAACCATGTTTCTTACAAAATGTACCACAAAATTTTAACCAATGATCAAGTTTGATTTGAACTTTATCATCTTTCAAGCTTTTCTTGAGTTGTTGAACAAGCTGAATACCCTCGTACCTCATTGTCAATTCATCCGTCAGCTGCAAAACTTGCTCAAAATATTACTCCATATCGACTGTTTCCTTGTATTGCATGCTTTATCTGTATACTGCCTGCCAAAGTAGAGAGTTAGCTATTAATTCAAGTCAACCTACTTTCTTAGTAGACATTTATGTTCAACCAGTGACATTGTTTGTATGACACTTTTATGTCTCCCTATTTTGCGTATGGTCAGTCTAGCTGAAATTCTTATTGAGCATAATAGCTATGGCTAATGCTTTTCTTATTATCATTTCTGGGTGATTATGGACTAATTCAAAATTGCTAAAATAACCTTCTCGTACTTCTTAAATTGTGAAGTTGCGGGAAGTCTATACTTAAATGCAGCAATGCATCTAAGCTTGCTCTCGGAAACAGCCTCTATTTTGTAAATACAGAAGAAAGGTTGCGTACATCCTGGCTCCAGCACCCCGGCCCTATGGATGGGGATTACACTGGGTTGCTGTTGTGTGAAATCTGCCTTAGGGCACCTTCTTGTTTGCTGCCATGAATTCTAGCGGCATTCCTTGCAACGTTCTCTCACAGATTTGTTTTATACTTGTAGGACCATGGTATACCTCGTGATGGTAACAAGGAAGCCACAGAAGCACCATCGCTTTATGACCAGTACAAAAGAAATCTTGCGCAAGATCTTAATCGACATGCTGCGGTTGTCCTTGAGGGCAAAACTGTAGGTCAGTTATATTATATCTGATCAACTTTTTGTAGTGAAAGGAGACTAAGAGTACTCGTAAACTCTACTTTTGATTGTTGTACCTGTCATAGATGGGGAGCTAGGTGATACACGAGCTGTGGCAGAAGCACTTATAAAGCCAAAGCAGGGTCAGTTAGTTAGTTATCTACCTTGTATACATTATGTCAGTACCGAGATATCTTACCTGATTAGGGACTGTGCTACGCAGTGGAATCAGCTAATGAAGTCACTGATACAAACTCTGATAAGGAGAGATTAATTAGAATTGCCAGAATGACAGAGATCGAGGATCTTCAAGCACCTCATGATCCTCCTCTTGCACCACTTTGTATCGAAGTATGATTTTCAATATTGTAAGTGGAATAGTGGCTTGTATTTATTACCCCCATGTATGACCTTATTCTGTGACTTTGCAGGACCCCAGAGACTACTTTTACTCTCAACAAGCGAATGCGCTTACATTAGCAGATACAGCTGGTGGAACTAGGCCATCAAATTGTCAGTTCAACACACAGAAAGCATATACTAGTGTGAGGGAATCCATTTCTTATGTCAAATCTGTGGGAATCCATGATTTCATGATTAAGCCTGAAATTGCATCGAAGGTTCATATGGCTCTGATTCTTGTTAACTTATTGAATATGTAGGCGCTTGTTTGTACTCTATATAACCTGTACTTGTGTCACCATATACTCAGGTGTTGAATAGTTTGACCAATAATATATCAAGCACGAAATACAGCCTGGGGAGGAATAATCGCGAAACTGTTCTGGATAGACTCCCTACAGGGACGAAGGAGGAGTTGTTAAATGTGAGTATCCCGTCTTTTAAGCTTCACTAATTGTGAATATAGTTTGCGTAATGAGGATTACACTCGGTTGTCCATTTCTACTGGATTATTACAGAAAGATCTAAAATGTCTTTGTCTGGAATCTTGACAAGTGTTCTGAAATGTATCTACTGTATCAAATTTTGAATGGTTTCTACATGTTGGTGTTGTTTCTGTATACATATTGGCTGTCCATTCTGCCACACAGCCATGGAGGTTTATTTATTTATTTGAGTGAAATGTCAAAATGTGTATATAGATGTATAGAAGATGGAAAAGGAAAAGGAAGGTAGTCGATGACATCATGCTTATGACTTGAGGAATCGGTGGTGACATGGGCACCAAAACCAAAAGCATGAAAAAAACCCTATGGACAGGATGTAGGTTATGGGCATAGCAGACCCACATCAAAGATAAACAACTAAGATAAACAACTGAAGCCATGAGGTAATCAGACAAAAAGAAAAAAAAAAGGGGGGACAGGTTGTAGATGATGGGCATAGCAGACCCACATCAAAGAGAAACAACCGACAACATGAGGTAATTGGCTGCGATAATTGACTACATCACCTTCAACAATATGTTTTGGCAAAACAGAAGCCAAGAAGAAAGGAAAATAGTCAATACGAAAGCCATTACAAAAGAAGAAAAAAAAGTCAAAAGTCCCCTTGTGAGAAATTCACAAAGAGAAGAATAATTGACTTGCACATCATCTGAACAACAAGTAGCTGACATTTTCACTATGGCACTACCTAAAAAGAGGTTTGAAGATCTTCGGAAGAAGCTGGGAGTTTCAGAATTAACTATCAAGGAGGAGTGTTGAAAATGATAGTTAATTGCTCATTTAAGTAACTTTATTGCGCAATAAGTGTAACAGTTTTTATGTTACTAAATAGCTAGAGTTAAGAGTGGTTAAGTTAGAGATTAGTAGGGGTTACTAGGTAGCTCTAGAGTCACATTTTAGGAGTATAAATACCATGTACCCATGCTGTAAATTAGATCAACACTTCAATAAAATCAGAGTAATTTATCTAAAAACTCTTCTTACTTCTCCACTCAACCAACCAGGGGTTATCTAGGAGCTCTGTGAGGCCCTTAGGGCCCTCACATCTCCGTCCTTATCAATAATTAGGTTTCTAGAATAAACTGCCTCGATCATTCACTACATGGATGCATTCTCTAGGAGAAGTTCTTCGTATAAAACCAACAAATATTAGTTAAACATGGACATATGACAACAATAAAACTAATTCTATAATAGTCAATGTAGAATAGGGGTTTAGCTGCAAAGTTCTGTGGAGGGGTTTCTGTGTGGTTGTCTTGGACGTTCTGAAGTTTTGAGAATAAGGCGTCTCATTCTTTCAGAAGATTATTTGAACCTTAAAATATGTTGGACTATGAAGAAAACAGCACTCATGTTATATTCGGAATATAGGAAAGGCATAGGGAATTTTTTTGAGTGTATCTGGATTGGTTTTGAACTTTCCCTGTGTTGTTTCATTTCATCATTGTCTAAG
>ONZK01003077.1:17773-39937 GCA_900322385.1 Pharnaceum exiguum
GAAAGACCGATAGGTGTGTGCTTGTGGTAGGGTATAGTTAATATGGGTTATTGAGTTGTAAAACTCACCCCGTTGTTGTTTATATTTTTACAGGTATTATTCACACGTGTGAGAGTTCTGGAAGGACGACTATTGATCACAGGTATTTGTAATAGTTGTCTAGATCACATTATAGTTATTTGGGATCTTAAGGCCGTTGTTATTGTTACTATTTATTTCTAGAATCTGCTTAGCATATCTCTAGTCATGTGATTCTATAGGGATTATATGAATAGACTTATGTTGCAGTAACACCTATTGGGAACTTTGGGGTAGAAGCTCGAAGGCTCTACTATAATTATATTCATTTCTATTATTATATTGCATTATTTATTATATTTTATGCAGGGTACCCATCGGGGTGTTACATAGCGTCCATCACATCTCGGAACTCGTGACTTCCAAGTCCTTTCCTAATGCAAAACGGCCAACCTTCTTCATAACGGCGTAGCCTATCCTTTTCGGTATCTCCAGAATGTCCTGCGAATCTCAATAACTTGTGAAACTTCGAGTGATAAGTATCAGGTGTCATTCCGGGAGTCCACTTGAAATCCCTAAATTCTCTTTCCAAAAGATCAACCACGTGATCTGGAGTAAAGAGTTTCTTGATACACTCCACAAATACTGCCCAACCAAAGTTAGGTTTCGCCTGAATGTGTGCGAAGTTGTCATACCACCATTGATGTGCGTTCTTCTTCAGTTGCATGACCCCGAATGTTGACGACATTAAGCAGACGCTTAATCTCCTCATTCCAATCCCAAAGTTCATGCGGATTTTGTTGTCCTTCATATTCTGGCGGTCTGGTTTTGCAGATGATTCATCATGACTGTCTGATTTTGATTAGCAGTATAGTGAGCTTGTTGCGTCATGGCCATCATGAACTGCATCATTTGTTCTTGCGTCATTTGCCGTGGCGGTGGAGGTTGCTCATCATTCACGTTATTCACATTCCAATTTGGTTGATGTTCCATCTGGAAATACGTATTTTATTAGCGTTTTCCAAGAGTGTGTTTTTGCTATTTAGAGCGCGATTCTACCATTTAGCATATAAATGTATCACATTGCCAGTAATATACATAAAGAGTTCAAATAATTGATTTCAAATATCCAAACATTTATGCACATCACAAGTGCAAAATATCGAACAAGTGTAAATAATCAATTCATAATCATAAATAATATCAAATGCTATGAAGTTGCACAAACATAACATGTTCAATTAAAGAACTAACAACATACGTGGAACCAACCTATATGGTTGTTCTCAAAATAAATATCAAGTCTACGCCACATGCGGTGTTTAAAAATGACATATAAGTTCTAATGGTCTCATGACCTTATTTAATCAAATACATCTAATTACTAATTATCTAGTACTCTAAACGTCTTGTGGCACTAGGAAGGTGTCTACTACGTCTAACTCGTATCGTGACAACCACAACGTCATCCTCGCTGTCACCTGTAAGATCGATCACTTCAGGTGCTGCATTTCGCAAAGTAGGGGGGACGGGTGTGTTGTCCTCTTCTTTCTTCTTGTCCTCCTTGGGAATCTTAGGCTCATCTTCCATGAATAGCCCATTAGATCCTCCTACAGGGATCAGGATTTTCTTCCATCATTTGAGACTCGTTGTCCTCAATTTCCTCGGGAGTCTCTCCTTCTTCTTCGGATGGGTCCTCGGATCGTTCATGTCTGGAGAAGGTGTATCACGAGGCGGTAACTCAACTGCTAGTGCTATTGGTACGACTGGTGCCTCACGCCTAGGTAAAGTAAGTGTCACACTCCTACGAGTGTTAAACTCATCAGATGTAATCCACTCCTCCAACCATAGTTGAAAAACGTGAGCTGGTTATCTACTCTCAGCCCATGCAATTTCTTCCACGATCTGGACGAATAATGCTCCATACCAGTCGGGTTGCGCAATATCTTTCTCGCCGTAATCCACTCCATATGGGATAAGTCTCCTAATGTAGTGGTCATAAATCAGGCTCCATGGCCTTATTACAGGCAAAGACCTCAAAAGTATCCTCGAGCAAAACATCAGGCAACGGTACCTCGACTGATTTGTTCTTCTTGAATATTCGGCGCAAATCTTGACGAATCTGGAGACATAATTCTTAAGTGACTCTCGCGGCATTCTCCTTAAAGCCTCGGGACGTGTCGTGTCGCACTTTCTACAAGTGCAGATTAATCGTGCCATCACTCTACAATAACACCTAATAACACGACTCAAGATCCCATAATCATAACATTTAGAACTAAAATGAAACAAGTAGTAAAATCACATAGTCATAACATTACACACACGACATATGAATCATGCAAGCATACACAAGACACACGCACACGTCGTGCGCACATGGCACACGTGTGATCGACACACGGCGCAGGCGTGTCGCACTTCGGTGCGACACGTGACTTCGCTCAATTCGGCTTTTCAATTTTACATTAACACCACAAAGAGTACACCCAGTACTTTACTGAAAGAAAAAAAAAAACTAAACACCCTCACAGTTACACCAAGCAAGAATCAGCCAAGGCACCCTCACTCAAATCCAAAGTAGTGTTTTGATGTAATCAGATGGATGGAATTCGTAAAGTAGTGTTCTGATGTAATCAGATGGAATTCATAAAGTAGCGTTATTATGTAATTGGATCATATCGGTTTGGGTGAATTTGAGTCGAGTATGTTCGGGGTGGGTCACAAGCTTTCGGATTTGGGTTGGTTTCGGTCTTCATTCAGTTCGGATCGGTTTTTTGGTTTGAGTTTGGCTCGGGTTTTGGTCGGCTCGGGTTGGTTTTGGGCTACTAGATTCGGGTTGATTTCGGGTTTCGATTCGGTTTAAATCGGGTCGGTCTAAATCGGATATGGGTCAAAATTAGGTCCGTTTAGTTCGATCGGGTCAATTCAGATTTTGGTTTGTTTGGGTCTACACAAATCGGTTTCGGGTTTGGGTTTTTTGGGTCTAGTTGGAAGAGTTACAATTTTATTTTTATTTTTTATTTTATTGTGGTGTAAAAAAATTTGCATTAAAAAAAGAATAATTAACTATCATTTTAGCAACTTAGCATTGTGAGTTGGCTAAACAAAATTAACGGTAAAGTTAACTTTTCCATTTGATTAGGTATGCTTTTACAAGTAAATAAACGCTAGGTATGATATTGCAATGTTTTAAAAACGTTAGGTATGTTTCTTCCTAAGACCTCGCTTTATGGAGGGGTCCAATGAGCTTTGTAGGTTTTTGCTCAATTAAAAGAAACTATTTAACATTATTGTTGATCAAAATTTAAAATAACAATGGGGAACTTAGTAGTCTAATGGTCAAACTTTAAGTATAAAAGATTTAAATCTCTCATGCAATCCAATTATTCGGGTTAATTTCCGGTATTGGTATAGTTGGTTCCGGTAAAATCGGTTTTGGTCAAAATCGAGTCGAACTTAATTGGGTCGAGTTTAGCTCGGTTGGGTCAATTCGAATTTCGGTTCGAATTGGGTTAAGTCTATATAATCAGATCTAATTTGGTTCAGGTTCAGTTTTTTTAAATCGCGTTATAGCTTCTGGACAATTTTTCCAACTATATGTATATTGTGATTATATATTATTGTATCGAAATAATATTCCATAATTTGTTAGTTTGGTACATTTTTTACATAATCCGTTACCTTTCTTCTTCTTTTTTTTTGGTAAAATGAAGGGAATAATCAAAGTTTCGGCTGATTTTCCCAAAACAATCCCTACTTGAAACAATTGGCGCAAATAATATCTATTTGGGCCCTTGTAGCTTTGAATGATTTAATTAAGATTCACAACAAGTTATTTGAAATATTAAACCTTCTGTTGAACCATCAATTTGTATTTTGGCTAAAAAAAATACATCAATTTTGATAGATATAATGTATAGCCTAATTGCCTAAGTATTAATTTCACATTTAACATATTTCATCTTCATTGGATCAGTGACTCTGAACAAGTAAAGATTTTTCTCAGTAAAATTTTAAAGTGATGATTATAATGAAATAATCGATTAAGGTATAAATTATATCAGCAATGTTTTTCTTTTTGGCAAAGCTACGAATTATCTTTCTTTTTATTTCCCTCTTAACCTCAACAAAAAAAAAAAAACTTCTGTCACCTACAAAAAATTGTATAAACCGTTTAATATACGAGGCCGAGTAATAATGACCCAACGATTACACAATAACAAATCATCGACCACACAATAATGACCCATACATCATCACACCGATTTTTCAAAGTTTGCAAATGATCTCCATGTTTGCAAGTGACTTTGGTTCCAACAAAATAAAATAAAATAATAATCGTAATAATAAGGTAACACGAGTAAATACTGTCACGTAAAAGAAAAGAATCCATTTTTCTGCATTTCCAATTTTCCATCATCATCAATCAAAATCAAAAATCAAAAATCAAAAACAAAACAAAACAAAAGAAAACAACAGAGAAAAGCAGCACCAATTAGGTTTATGCCCATATTTGTGTCATTGGTTCACCTTCTTCTTCACGAAAGAAATTCCTTCCTCCAGTAATAATACAATTAATCAATTAATCACCATCATCTCCTCTCTCTCTATCTTTCCTTCACTCTCAACATTTACCAATAATAATACATTACATTGTCCATCCTCATTCCTCAGCTAGAGACGTACGTACAGCTACCATTTCCAACTTCAGATCTGCCTGCCTATTTGGTAAGTTACCCTTTTAATCCTTTCTGGGTTTTCTTTCTTTTGCATTATTATCACATTTCCCAACTGGGTTTTGTTTTTTATTTTATTTTTTCATGTAAAGTTCAATGCTTTCTTGCATTCATTCATTTATTGTTATGTTTATTCATTTTATTGTATTGTTATTTTTATTCATTTTTTTGCAGGGTGCTTAGTAGTGTAGTGAAATGAAGGTAAGGAAGTGAAGAGAAGAAAAAAAAAGGAAAAAAGAAAAGAATGGCAGTTTCAAAGCAAACAGTGGCAGCAATAAAGTCATACCAAAACCAGGCAGAGATGTTAGTGAAGAATCATTTGTTGGCAGATCCTGTTATTCCTTACACTTCTATTATTGCTGGCATTTTGGCCTGCAAAGTGGTATGCTATGCTTTCGTTATTTTGTAAAGTTTCAATCTTTTTGTCATTCTTTGTGCTCGTTTTTTCATTTTGTGGATGATTGTGATCATATAGTAATGATGTTGTAATTTGAATATGTGACTGTGATCATATAGTAATGATGAGCTTGCCGGGTTGAATGGAAACTGAGTTGTTTGGGTGCAGACTGCTTGACCCGCAAGACGCCGAGAATTGTAGATTGTAGAGGGTGGTTGGTGTCTGCAGGGTAGTTGAAGTTGTGTGTTATAAAATCGCTATCATGATTTACTTCTTCTGCTGGCGAAAGTGGGTTGGCTTGGTGTAGTTGTCAGTTGGAACTTTCCATTTTAAGCTAGATTTTGGCGAGGAATTAAGAGTTTGATGACTGATGAGGAGCTTAGACAATGATGTTGTTTAAGTGTCATTATGGCTATTTCTGTAACGTGATTCTATATTTGATTGTGTTTGTCATAAGCCAACGGATCTTGGTTAATTCAAGTGAATTGTTAGGGTTTATTCCATGGTAGGGCGGAAGGAGTAGCAGTAGTACTTCTCTAATGGTTTTACTTGCCACTGATGCCACAGATTTAGAATGGAGTTCTGGGCAATGCAATTGTCGATGGAGTAGTTAGCCCTGGAATTTCTTGTCCTCTATTGCTGAAATGTAGCCTTATCCAATGCTCAACTTGCCTATGAGTTTAATTGTGATTTCTCATCCTGGTAGGTCTATGATCTCACTCAGATGTTAAGTGCCCTCAACTTCAAGAGCTACGCTGGTCTTAACAAAATACAAAGAGTTGAATGGAACAACCGGTGAGTCTTCTTTTGACGGGTTTATGATGAAGGTTGGAGTTCTTCGTGTTTGCTGCTTACCTCTTTTCTAATTCGCTACATTATTGTGCAGTGGTATCTCCACAGTTCATGCTATATTCATTGCAGCTTTGTCTCTGTACTTTGTATACTGGTCGGATTTGTACAGTGATCATCAGACAAATGGTTACGTGACATTTCGCAGCTCAACACTCTCGACGTTTACATTAGGAGTAAGTTTTGGTCAACCTCCTTTACTCAGGATTATGCAGTATCATTGTTTGTCCTGAGTTTGACATGGCATTTAGGTTCGCCAGGTTATCTGTGGTTCTGTTCTGTGATGTTGATGCATGGTGTTATGCTCCTTAGCACTTTAGAATCTATGGTTATGAATCTACATTTTTGTATCTGTTAAGATTGCTTTCTCTTTTCATTTTCCCTTTCTCGTAGATATATGTGGCATCTTTTTCTTAGAGGCTTAGATTGTTTTGGCGGTCAGTGTTCTTAGCTGAAAGTATTAAAGGCTTGCCAAACTTGTACACTTCCTGGGTTATCTGCTTGGGCGTGCACATATCAACTTCTGCTATCTGTTTCTCAAATATGATCTTAAGTAGACATTAAATATAAGGATTGTTTCCCCCCTTGGTTTCCATGATCATTGTTATTGTGATAATCTTGTTCTGTGGGTGTTGTATTTACGAGTGTGCTCTAAGAAATAAGAAGGTTTGAAGAATTTGTGCTGCGTCTTAGGGATTTATTAGCTTGCCATTGCTTTTGTTTCTAACCGTGTGTTTGTGTGTGTGTCATGTTGAGGTTCTGCTGAATTAAATTACTTTCTATGTTAGTTTTGTTGTAACTTGGATATGAAATTTGACAGGTATCTGTGGGATACTTTATTGCAGACCTCGCTATGATCTTGTGGCTATATCCTTCCCTGGGCGGAGTGGAGTATGTAAGTCTTTTCCTGCCTATCTTTTCTTTACTGAGAATTAGTTATATGATTATTTTTTTTGGGTTGAAGAGTATTAGTTATATGATAACCTTGCGGATTGTCGAATCTTGAAGAATGCTCGTGCAATCTTTAGTCTTGGCATGTAAAAGGATGAATTGAAGCTGGGTGCATCTAAGGGGTCCTTTTCTTTCTTGCCTTTATATTTCTTTTGTTAATATTAATACAACTCATATTCAGCTTCAGCAGCAACAAGTACCATGCATAACTCCAACTCCCAAGGTTTAAATATGTTAAGATTTGCGTAGTCTTTTTTGGTGAAATATTAGAAGAGTTTTTCCAGAGAATCCATTTGGACACATGGATACCCCAACCCCCACCCCCCTGTTTCCAGTGTGAAAGCCGTAGGCATTAGAAGGATGGGGTGAGGGTGACAAGAAGCAATGGAGTGGCAAGGATGGAAAAGTGGATAATGAAAATAAACTGAGATTGAGAAGGCACCCCCCTTTTTCTTAATAAATTTTTTAATCAATTTTTTTAGATAAGAAAAAAAGATATTGATGAGGAGGACAAGCTGTTCTGCTCTAAAAAAAAGTTAGACTAATCCCTTTGCAAAATAGTCAAGAGACAGTCTCCAAATGCTCCACTAGATTTTGACCACATAGAAGCGAGAAGTAACTCGTCCCCATAGTAATACTGGCCAATATGCAACCTCAAATATATTCGGAAAAAGAAGAAAAAAACTTATCAGACATTGTATTGTCCAGTTTAGGTTCTTGTATACTAGTCCTAGAGTGTGACAAACCTATTAGGATCATGCGCTCGCTGAATTTTAACTTCCTCCTAACTTGTTTAACCTCATTCTCTCACGTCTTCTATCTGTCTACCACTCTTGTCTTGCAACGAGATCTTTTCAGTTTTACATAGTTGTTTGCTTCCATATGTCTTCTGTTAATCTCTTTACATGACTATACAATCTTCATCTTCTCTCGCTCAATTATGTTACTCTAGTTTGGCCTGTAATACTCTTGTCAAGCAAGTTGGAACCTAATAGCGAGATCTCCTCACATTGACATAGTTGTGCCTTGGAGTACATCTTCTGTATATGGCATCGTAGCGTTAACCCTCTATTCACTCTGGGGTTACTCAACCTTGGCCTGAATCACTTAATTCATATCTTTCCTTTAGCTAGTATCCTTGCATATCTGGTGAAGTGGTGAGGCATCCTGTGATCCTATTTCGATCAAATTTTCTGCCTTGTGTTCGCTTCATTTGATGAAATATTTTAAAAGGAATTACAGGTGACATTTAAATTGTCATTAATCAGAATTGCCTTTCTTTTGCAAGAGATTTTATCTTGTATGTTCTATCTGCTGAATGGGAATTGTTTTTTTTTAAATTGTTTATGTTCATTTGTGTGTAGTTAGGTTTTCCATTGATTCTAGAAAGTTCATGATGGAAAACTAGTTCGGCCATGCAACATGTGTGTTATGTGTAGCACCACTGATCTGTGAAAGTAAAGCATTAAGGACACCATTAATCACTCTATTAGGTGATAATCCAACTTTTCCAATAAAGACCATAGTTTTAGAAGCCCTAGGCAGTGAGGTGCAAGGGATCCCTCGAGCCTATGCCCACGCTTTCTGGAGGCAAGCACATTTTTTCATTGTCGTGTTTATACATTATTTCCATGTAAATTGTGCCCTTGTTACATTTTTTTGTCTTTCAAAAAGATAAATTCTGAGTTACATAAGGAAAGTGAACACAAATGGAAGACGTTTGTTCAAGTTGAGCCTGGGGCACGTACTCATAGTCCGGTTGGGGCTATGAAGCAATCTTAACATCCCAAATACTGGGATAAAGTAGAATTTACCACAAAATCCAACTAACAGGGAGTATTCCTGGCTTCCTGCCTATTTGGGCTTTACAAATTTAAAGCACTGGAACATCTTGTCTTACCTAATAGATGAACACATTAGTGTGGGGTTTACTTTGGATTCTGTAGGAATGTCATATTGCATACTCTGGCTGAACATGCTCAACAGGTGCAAACTTGTTGATCTAGGTGCAAGGAGGCTAAGAAGCTTACTGCATTACCTTACCCATTCCATGTATTGGAATGAGGCAAAAAACAAATGACCTATGTAGTTCTTGTGGATAATGCAATGCGTTCGCTGCACCTGAACCCTTACAAAATATCGGCACCTCACCAGCAAAAGAAAACACTTATTGTTTGAGATTTTTAGAATTTTGTTTGCATTTTCTTTTAGCAACGACGTCCATAATAATTCTAGAAACAATACTCTGTTGGAACGTCTCCAGATGATTAAAAATACGCCTGTTGCATTCTTAGTAATAAGTTTCTGGGATTAAGTGCTGCAGATTTTCCCTTCGACTCTTTCCTGCCCCTTACTTTTTTCAAGTTGTTGCTCACACACTAGATCTCAGGAACTAACATGCAGTCCACATTGACATATCTTTGAACTTTGAAGGCCTCACATATCTCTATGCAGCTATGCTCCCCCCCTCCCCCCAAAAGAAAAGTCCTAGGCAGTTTCAGGTACCTCCTGAAAACAACTTGGAAGTTATCATTAAGCTGAAAATCTAAACCACTCCGGTGTATCCCTGATTAGCAACTTACTTTTGGCACGCTAGCTGTAATATAAACGTGTGTTTCGAAACTTGGAACAGAGTCCCCCAAACATTATTTGCTAAAAGATCTTTTTTTTCCCGGCAAGCTTCGGCATCTCTTATGAATAACGTATTCGCCATGCACCCTTTCCGGTCTCGAGACAATGTTGTTGGCACAAACTTCTTGTGCATTTGACTAGTTTAACCAAGCTGGCTTCTTTTGAAGGTTCTTGATCACGTCATAACGATTGAAACCGAAGTCGTATAATTGCAAGAGTGAGAAAGTATGGAACTATGGACCCTTTCAAAAATGAAGAGCATCCAATTGATCTAATATCTGCTTTGCCTAATTTGGCTACGGGAAATCACTTATCCAAGTTTTTCCCACTTATCCAAGTTTATCCCTGAAGTGGTGACCAATTGTTGAATCATATGTTAGGTTTAAAAAACTTGTCTTTACTGTGTTTTTGGTAGCTTTCTCCATCATGTTAATCTTTTCCATACAACACTATATAAAGGCATGCTTTGTTTATGCCGGTTATAAAAGTGGGAATGGTAGAGGTGGGAAGGGGGTAAAGGTACTGAACCTTGAGCCTTGCAAATAATCATTTGTAGAAAACTAGAATCATGTAGCAATCTTTTTAGCCACTTACGCCAAAAACTTTGTTTTAAACCCAAAATTAGTATGGTAATCGTTTGGGTTACTAAAATTTCAGCACGGCTGTTGTGTCCCACAATGCTGGGCCAATCTGTGTACCACGTCAATGTCGAAAGTTCGTGATTTATTGAAGTTTTAAATATAAATTGCGTTAGCAAATCACAAACAATGGAGATTGAAGTGGTACATAGATTGGTACCCCATTTGGGCCCCACTGCCAGAACTGGCAGCGCAAGTGGATTCCTCTCTCTCTCTCATAACATAGAATTGATTAACTTTTCTGTTGAAATTGGTACTATCTCTCCCTTCCACTTATGAAAGAAATGTGGTAGTAAAGAGGACTAGGTAGTAGGTAACATATCATGCCAAAAACGCTTTCAAGTGTCAGTTCTCTTAGACTAATTAGCTAACAAGAACCAATTCCATTAGGCATTTGGTTAGAGTTTTCTGCCAAAAGTATTATGCATAGATAATTTTTTACTCTGCATATTGTTATGCTTGTTGGACATAAGGAATGCTATGATTGCCATCGAAATGAAGCAAGAAGTTAAAATATGGTGACCACGTTTCTTCTAGAAAGAAGGCCTCTTCTGTGCCATTTTGCAATATTATATAGATGCCACTTATTATGCACGTCTGCAAGAGTTATTAGGACTGGATCTGGATATTCTATTGTTTGCTTTTCTGTAGATTGTCTATGAGTACTTCAAACCAATCGAAAGGCAGATCATTTGATGGTAGCATTTCGTTAGAACATTGTGATGCAAATCTTGTATGACTTGTATCAGAGAACATTCGCCTTTTTGTTTAAAGACTTACCTTGTGCAGAAAGACTATCTCTTTGGTTTCTCGATTTCGTGTGGGGAATATTCTTTTTCTAATGAGATTTAGGTAATCTCTTGCCTTTTTTTCTTTTTATTCGGTGTTTCTAGATTAAGCCTTCTTGGAAATATCAAATGTTTCTTGTGAGTGTTGTGACATTAAATGATTTGGGGTCTTCAAAGATTTTGTGGTTAATGATACTTTTCTCATGGAATGTTTCCCGAAAAAGACTTCTTTAACCCTCTGGGTCAATGACCCACTTTTTTTTCTCTCAATGTCTTCCTAAAAATTAATAGGCTAGGTTGTTCGTTTTAGAGAGAGAAGGGACATCTTCAGTACCGGGTTTTGACCGCCTGGTCACTCTAGCATTGTTTTGTTTCTTGTAGTTAATGATACTTTCCTTTTGGAATGTTCACCTCAGGTTGTACATCATTCTCTAGCTGGAATTGCGGTTGCCTATGCAATGTTTTCTGGGGAAGGACAGCTGTATACCTTCATGATTCTCATTTCTGAGGTGACAACTCCGGAGATTAATATGAGATGGTAAGTACCATACTACCATGCTTCCTCTTTTCAGTTTGCAGACTACAGTCTGACTATAAGGTTTTCTCTTTTGTGAAGGTATCTTGACACTGCTGGATTGAAGAGATCCCATGCATATCTCGTAAATGGAATTGTGATATTTTTCGCCTGGTTGGTGAGTGCATATTTCCATTGTCTATCTATTGAGATGTTATTTCTTATTTCCAACTTCCCTGTCGTGGTTTCCCGTAGGGAACTTTGTTATTGTTATCTTGAAACTCAATTATCGGACTCCCGAAAAATCTTATGTAAGAACAACTTGGATAACTGCTTCACTTGAAGTCCCAATATTATGTTAAAAGTTTCCAAACCTAAGGGGTGGGGGGGTGGGGGGTGGGGGGATATGAAAGGATCTACTAGTGAAGTAGCAGACGTTATAGAGATACCCTTACTCTTACAGTTGAAGTTAACTGATTTCCAGTATAAATGATGCTGTACAGTTGGGTATACTAAAGTCGTGTCTTGCTGTGCAGGTTGCGAGAATTCTGCTGTTTGTTTACATGTTTTACCATGTTTACTTGCACTATGAGCAGGTAAATCTATTATCATTTCTCGTTGTTGAGATCTTTTAATTGTTGCAAAAGCTGGTCTATTTTAAATTCATGCATGTAAATGCACTCTGGACTCAAATAAGAACGCGGTGTTGCTAAAATAAGGAAATAACTTTCCCGTGTAAGTTGATATGTATTCTGATGATAAAAGCTAGAAATAAGTTTGATGTGAACTGCTTCCTGTGTTTTTTTAATGCGATTACACAATCTTTTTGTCATGGCTGAACTTATGTGTTACCTTAAAGCTAGCAATGATTATGGCCAAGTGTCTCAAGCTGTGTGTTACATTGCAGGTTATGCAAATGCATGCGTTTGGCTTCTTTTTGGTATTTGTTGTGCCAGCGGTGTTGGCTGTAATGAACTTGATGTGGTTTGGGAAGATCCTCAAGGGATTGAAGAAGACTTTGGCTAAGAGGCAATGATAGATTGCATACTGCAAAGAGAGATTAATTTTCTGATATCTGTAAAGAGCAAATAGTTGTAAATAGCCAAAATTACACTGGAAGGATCCCTTTTTGAGCCAATACGATGAAAATACCCCTTTGCCCCTCTACTTGAGGTACTATCTTGTTGATATGAAATCCTTGCTCTAGTGGTCACTTCTTAGTCAAAATCATTGTGCTGATGTGTTCCTTTTTCCTCCGCTCCCTCATGTAAACTCTTAATCCCGTGGGTGGATTTGATGGAGGTCCTTTCCACTGTCACTTTTCACACTTGATGAAGTAGTGAAGTTTTTCTCTAATGTATTGGATTTGGCTGGAAAGCGTCCTCATGTGTGGTGTAAGTAACAACTAACAAGCATCCATAAAAAAAGATTTCAAGAAACTTTTACTGGTAGCAAGACTAGCAACCGGAAGCTGGAAATGAGCTATATTCAGCAAATCAACCAAGTACTCGTAACATTTATTTTGTTCCATCAAAAAAAACATTTATTTTGAGAAGCATTATTGGAGGTTTTCGAAAAAGCAAAAAAAAAAAAAGAAATAGGAGAGGCATCGGAGAGCTTACAAGTTACAACCTTACATTTACTCCGTAACAAGGAACACACAAATGACTTGATCCCATTTGCTAAAAAACAACCTGATAGCTTGATACAACGTGAGGGAGCCGAGGGGCATGGCTGAACGGTGTATGACGGGGTTTAAACGGATGAGTAGGTGCTAGCAATCAAAGATGATAGTAGTTCTATCCTTACTAAACTCAAATTGGAAAGCGAAACCTTTGGAGTAAGATTTTAGTTTCGCAAGAAACTTTACCATCAGACGTATGATATATTGATATTTGAAGTTCAATGGGGTCAGAAACTACTTAGAAAGTTAGAAGTACCGATTAAGAGACTGTACGTACAACGTACTTGTCAAAAATTAGAAGAGCCCGTACCATGCGTCATGGCTGCCTGGCTGGTGAGGCAATTCTAGTTAGCGAGTATTCTTGGACCTTTAGGTCTGTAATTCCAAATAATGTCAAGGATCTTTATAATTTAAAACACATAATGACAAGCATTATATGGATCTGATCGGAGCTTAAGGTAAAGTAATGTTGGTAACATGGTATGATGGTATAAAGAATATATATATTTTAATTTGAAAGGTTAAAAATCTCTCATTATTTCAATATAAAATGTCATCAATATTTTTATTTATATGTTTCGTTGTGTACTTGTGCTTCATTTAGTTCCTAGATCAGTACAATTTCTGGAACTTTTGAAAGAAGAATATCCTATTACGTACTCCTCATCTTGAAAAAAATATACTCGTATTTCCAAGAGCAACGACCATAATCAAAATGAGAAGAAAAAAAAAAAAGGAGTGAGCAACTAGGGAAAAAGATTGGGTAACCCTCCGGGTCAACGACCCACTAAATTTATGTGCCTACATCTCTCTAAAATTTGTATAATCTCTTTGTTAGTTTTAGAAAGATATGGGAGAATGCTACTACCGGGTTTCTAACCCGGTCGGTCACTCTAGCACCAACAACTAGCAAGTGAGCAGGGCACCCTCTCTTTATCTGATTTTAAAAAACACCTAAAAAGTGTACGGCCGTACGGAAAAGTGAGAACAATTCCAAGTTTCCAACATTGTAACAATATTTTTTCCGTACTATTGTTATCCTGATAAGTCAGAACCATTGTACGGTCGTACGGAATGTAACAATATTTTTCCGTACGGAAAAGTGAGAACTATTCCAACAATTCTGCAACAAATGCAAATAAATAGCTTCTTTTTCCCTTTTTGGTTCCAAATATCTCGGTTTCTCCTACTGAAATAACATCCACAACAACCAGTTATCTTTTATTATTAAAATCACGTGTGTGCGTGTGGCATATGAAAGTCATTAGAAAGATTAATCAAACCTAGTAAATTAGTACCGTTAGATTACACTCAAGATTAAGTGACAGCCATGAGAAAGATTGAGATTAGGCTTGAAAATAGGAAGAGAAACAATCACTTGTTAATCTACTGCTAAATTTTGTCATAAAAGAATAAATAAACTTGTGGCTCAAAGCCACATTAAGCCTAGATGGAGAGAAGCTCGGAGAGTTGTTAAATCTCAGAACAAAAAGTAACTTAGCTATGAAACTACACTCAATTTTCACCAACAAAGCTTCACGTACTAAATACCTCTATTTTCAGAGATAGTGTAAAGTCATTTAGTCGATCACCTTCAAAATGACGACTATTCATCCTTGGCGACTTCATCCCACATTTCGTTTCTCGACTTCATATTCTTTAGTTTTACTTTCAAAATAATCCTAGCTATTTTCTTTTTGCCATTCCAATTTTTTACAATATTGGTTAGTTTAAGTCATAACAAAACCCTTCCAACGTACATCTATTTTTCCCATGCATCCATTGATCTTTCTACCTTTTCTTTTGTTTGTCTAGCCTTTTAGGAGTAATGACGAATATTTAAACCAAAAGACAACAAACACAAAAGAAAAGAAAAGAAATGGAACCTATGTGTGAACTTTGTGGTTTGGAAACTGCTGTTGTATACTGCAAATCAGATTTAGCTCGTCTTTGCATACGGTGTGATAGTTGTGTTCATGCTGCGAATTCACTAGCCAAACGCCACCGACGCTCCTTGATTTGTGATAAGTGCAAATCCGAGGCTTCAGTAATGCGATGCATTGTTGAAAAACTATGCCTATGTCTAGAATGTAGTGATTATGGCTTACCAGGTTGCTCGGCTTTGGGTCATAAAAGGGTGACATTAAATGCATACTCTGGATGCCCCACATTAGATGAGCTTTCTACGTTGTGGACTTCGGTTCTCAGTGAACCTAATTCATCTAATGTTAGCCACAATGAGTTTGACGCTTCTTGGAACGCTAGTGTCTCGAGCATGGAAGTCGTGAATCCAGCAAGTGGGACGGCGTCAATGATTAATGAGAATAACACTCACAGTAACAACAATATGCGTACAACAAGTGGTGGTTTGGATGTAAGTCCTAAGGTGGAGCCTTTGAGCATCAACTTCCCTTTGAATTATGCGCAGCCATATCGGAGAGATCAAGCATCAGATTCCAATATGTCCAAGGTTATACTTTGCGTTCCTTGTAATGTTCTCCTTAGTGTCAGATTATAGTTTCTGTCTCCAGAAAGTGTCAATACATAGTGTCCAAACAGCGTCAATACAGTTCCAATATTCGTCAATATATTCTTTCTGACGCTTTGTTGCAGTAATTATCGATGTTTTTTTTTTGCGTCGAAATATGTGTTTTGACGATTTTTGGGGCCTTTTATGCAGCTGTGGCCCTGTGCGAGCAGATCGCTCGCACCGGGCCTCACCCGCCCTTGAATTGGAGGAAAGACGTAACGGTGCATTATCCACATTGTAAAATATGACTCGTTTTAGGGACAATTTTCATTTCTTTGGTAATCTTTTTCCATAAATTTTCTAAAATATTTTAAAGCGCCTGAAATCCAATACTATGTTGTTATTTTTTTTGTGACAAAAAAAAAAGAACCAAATAAGAAGGCGCTCTACATTCTAATTCTCTACTCTAGACTTTTGAGTTAAATATGACTACTCTCATGAGTCACTATCAAGCCAAGGAAATCTTGGTGCTATTAAAATATGTTATGAAATATTTTTGTTTTTTAAAAAATTTTCTTTTTTGGTGTGCATGTGTTATGATATCTTATCATAGAATGTTCATGTTATCATGAAACCTGCTCTTTGGCTTTAACAAGTTGAACCAATTTATATGCAGGGTGCCAAGGAGCATAAAGTTCCAGAGAGTATATGTGAAGGCCACAATATGGACCATATAGAACTGAAGTTTAATACTAGTGAGGAGATATTGAGCTCTGTCCCACAACAAAATCAACCGAATTATAATTTGGATGATGTCGGCTTAGACTGTCTTCTGATGGACCGTTCAGTTACCGAATCTAATGGACCTATATTGGACAACACATTGGAGGTTAGTACTTCATCTTCTGCACGATTTACTCTTTCTTTTTTCCATAGTCCCAGTTACGAGTAATTCTATACTCTGTACGTACTATTTACGTGGAGAATTCATTATTTTTGATATTTGTACATTAGGGTTTGATAAATTGGTTAGTTTTGATATGATATTATTAAATATCAAATATAAAAATCAACTATCTAAATATCAAATCCAATCGCCTAAAAATCAAATTCGAGCAATGTAAAATTATGTTAATTATTACAACTGCAAATTCTACAACAATATTATCAAGTCTATCATAATTCATGTTAGGATCATATCGTTGCATAATGATACTCATCAAAATGCGGTACATGTTTATCAAATATAAGATAGTAATGTCAAAACTAGTTATGAAGTTTTTTACTGAGTCCCTTTTTTGAGAGGAACTATGAGTATAAAAATGCTCCACTGCAATTTTTTTCATATTTAAAGATGGTGACCTAAGTGAAAAAAACAAAGGTTACAATGCAGTACCAATTTTGTATATACGTTTTAATTTGTGGTTTCCTAGGCATCCTCATCTGGTCCTCATGATCAAAAGGCATTGGAATCTACTCTTAGCCAAGGTCGCGCAGAAGATATGATGCAGACTCTTGTTGGTGGCGTTATTGGTGGTGGAAATCCTATTCTTGTAAAGCCGAGTTGTAACGGAAATATGAGCTTAGGTTATGCACCAGATGGGACAGTTTCATCAAGTATTACATCACTTCCTCTCTCTAATGTCACGGGGGAAAGTAAGGTTGCTGATTATCATGATAGTAAGTTGTCCCTTGCATTTCTCGCAAGCAATTTGCCAGTGGAAACTACACTTAGAGGTACCTGCCCGCAGGCACGGGATAAAGCCAAGATGAGATACTTTGAAAAGAAAAGAACTCGCATGTACGTATTTTATCCTAAACTCTATTTAATTTATGTAGTTATTAGTTTTTTAGAGAAATTTATTGAACTAAATTGATTCAAATGTTGTGAATTTTTGTTCTAAAAGTTGACGAAATTCCTTCCTACATCTAGCAGAATTGAAAATGATTTTTTTTTTTTTGTGCGAGTGTGAAAAATGGAGGCTTTTAATTCATAAGTAATTGCGCAATAGAATATGATAAACTGTACAAGATTGTGAGTTCAGCCCATTCACTTGGTTAAGTTTAATTTTGTGATGAACATGGTGTTGAAATAGCTCACTAAAATAATAATATTTATTAAATAACATATAATATAATAATAAGAATAATAATAACAATGATATTAAAGCACTAATTTTTTTAGTCACTATTATTGTAGATATGGCAAGCAAATAAGGTATGTGTCAAGAAAAGCCAGAGCGGACACTAGGAAACGGGTAAGAGGAAGATTTGTAAAGGCTGAAGAACATAATTATGATTATGATTCTCATGCAATGCAAGAACTACAATAGCACGCATAACGGGTATGAAGAATATTCTTCAAGGTTATTATGTCAGTGTCGTGATTAATTATATAATTACACACTTAGCAAGTAGCAACTCTTATCGAAACTGTGTTCCCGCTCTTAAATTTCTCTACTGTGTCTTTAAACATCTTAATCCAATTATCAAACTTTTGATGAATTTATTGCTCGATGTAGTTGATTTGAATTTCCGAAAAGAACAAAATTCTAGAAGTTTTTAACTACAGTACAATGAGTACGTGCACTTCACGGCCATAAGCTATAATTTTGTTCAATTTCCTTTCTCTTAGAAAAGAATTCTTGAGTATTTTTCTTTATTGTTTTTGTTTTAAAATTGTCATTGGTACTAGTTACCAATACAAATTTTGTTACATTTCGCACGGGTTCCGTGAAGAAAACTGTTGTGGTTTAATTTGGTGGAGAATTTATGAGAGGATATATTAGACTGAAATGTATTACTTGTTTTGAATAATGAACATATATATAACGAACATAGAACGATGTATAGTTTACATAAGGTGTAATATTACACCATGTGTATATGGCAATTAGATGTCAAAGAAACATAATAAGAAAAACATATGTATATAAAAGCCACACTTGTGACGGGGCATTAGTCATATAGAAATTCGCATTAGCCAGAGAAAATTTACCAATTAGTCAAATCAAAATTTCTATATATCATTAGTCATATAAAAATTGCTTACTCATCACTCACTTTTTTTAAGCACCTGGTATAATTTACTCCGGGTTTACGGTAGACCTGGTGTAATATAGACTTATGTATATAGGCAAATCTAGCTTGCACATTAAGCCATTCTAGATCTCTTTATTATTCTAGATATCTAACATTCCATAGCTCTACCTAAACATATCTCTAATATGCGGAGAATATATCCTAACTATGGCGAAATCACTATACAATATTCTCTATACTATAATTCCCAATTTATTAAGCTAGGGTTGTCCACTTTGGTCCGGTAGGTAATAACATGGAGAGAAGAGTTAGAACACCAACCGGCCCTCTCCAGAGGTTCCATGATAGAACCAGTTAGCTAGAAAAAGTAGGTTTCTAAGATAATATATATTGATTAAATGATTTAAATCTCTCCTCCCTCTTGCGATTCTTCTTTTATGTGAATAAGGTCTCCTTTAAATATAATATTTGCCACTACTTTGTACATTTGTGTGCTTTTTGCAAAAACAATAAACAATGTAAAAGACCTATATATGTTTGTAATGTAATTATAAAGAACTAAAATATTTGGATTTTTATGTCTATATTTTAATATAGTATGTCTCTTTTCCATTATAGTTTTAGAAAATTAAAGTAGTATTGATATTTTGGGCCACATTTAGTAGATATATATATATATACAGTATTGTGATTTTTGTGATTAGTATCAATAGATGTATTTTCAAAAAATTTCTATTAAAACTATATGTGTTAACAATTTTTGAGGTATAATTATATTAAGAAGTTTTGATTATGTTATATATTGTTATGCAAATTTTTATATGAGATGGTAAGATTAAGTGTTTCTAAGTTTTCAGATCCTCCATCTGTAAAATGAGCTCATTTTTATTACATTAGTTAGTTTATTATAAATTACTATATCATTGGTATTTATATGTCTATGAGAATTTAATCTAACTAATAATTGTAAAAAGAGCATTGTGTAAATAGTATAAGTAAATAAAAAAAAAGGGTTTAAACATGAGACAACGACTCCCTTTTTATTAGTTTAAGCGTACGTCAAGGGGGCCTTTCATCAAGTTTGGTGTGCATACAAATATGTATATGGAGGTACATCCATATCATACGGTCATATGGTGCTTGTCAAGAAGACGTTATACCCTTTTGGAGGGACTACAATATCGAGGATTACAAGATATGTTATTTAAACTTATACTTAAATATTCATTCTCAAATAAAGGCCTATAGTGCATTTTATTTGGCTTATTCATCTAAATAGTAGATAATAAAAAATCTTTATTTTCCTCTAAAGTAATTCTCAATAAAATTGAAGTTCGCTTATTGTCTTTTTATATTGTTTACTATATTATAAGTAAATATGTGAATTTTTGTGATAGGCTTTTTGGAGTATACTTAATTCTATCATTTCTGACATTTTTCAGGTATGAATGATGGAATCGGACAAGAGTGACAATTGCGTGATGCATCTGAATAGAATAAAAATAATAAGTATCTTTTTTAGTTAGTTTAAAAAATATTATATAATTAATCTGAAAACACCATAATTTTTCTGGAATAAAGTATGAAGGGTAGCACTTAGTCATATTTATAATATTGCTAATAAAAATTAAATAAATATTCTTCGTTTTATATAGGAATTTGAAGGCGCTTCAACTAGTCATTATTATAAGAGTAAAAAATAACTATTATGTCAAATATGGTTCATTCTTGTATAAATGAAAATTCAACTTCACTAGGGAAATAAGTTTTTCCAAGAAAAATACCATTTTTTGTTACCGGCACTGCACGTATGCAATTGGTGTCACTGGCGAGGAAAGGTTGTCAAGGATGGAGGGTTGCCGCCTTGTCAGGGGTAGAATCGCAGAGAGATGGGTAGAGAATTGAGAAGATAACTAGTTATAAACCCGTGCAATGCACGGGGTTGATGAAAATTCCTTATTTTACATTATATGGTCTCTTATGATAACTTCACAAAATAAGACAAATACTTGCGGGAAAAATGTATTTACATGTTAATATATAACCAAAGAAACGCTTCCCCGAGATGGGCGCCCCTTTGTATTTGATGTTCCCTTTCAAAAAAAGTAAATATATATAACTAAAGAAACCCACAAGCCAAAATACACTCGAACTTGGGTCCAAAAAACCTTAAATAGCTCCGACCTCATGTTAGAAATAGTACACATTATGTATAATTACACATTATCCATCTTCAGCTGCAAATTGGAAGCATTGACTTACACTTACAATTCCGAAAATATGCCAAGCGAGCAAATTTTAATACAACCGTGAAGTTTGATTTTGATTCGACTTACACTTACAATTCCGAAAGTATGCCAAGGGAGCAAATTTTAATACAATCGTGAAGTTTGATTTTGATTCCATCACTCATAGGCACATGATTATTAAAATTATTCAACTTACTCTTGTTAGAAGGAAGTTAAAAGAGTACAAATTTACTTCTTTTTATGAGAATAAATGTACTATCACCATTTACAGAATCACCATTGTCCTCGATCTATTTCTTTCCAGCGTTGTGGCTCTCCATGGAGTCACTCCATTTCCTTTATTGATCCTTTGTCATGATCAAAGCTCGACATTGTAGCAATCCATCACACACATAGGATATAAAAATTACATTACCTAAATATACATCAGAAAACATAATAAGTAGGATGTCATCATGGATGACAATTTTAACCAAAAAGAACAATCTTTTCTCACAAAGTACGAATCTTTTTCACCGCAGACATCTGATTAATGTATATATCACATTAGTTTACATAGCTAAATAATCTCGGAAGCCCCGTACACATAGATGTATAATCTCCCAAGCATTGTAGTTGTCTTGATAAGCTCAATTAAAGGTGATAACCTTGATACACACCTAAAGTTAACATGATTCTAACTTCCTAATTACTTGAACTGTACACTTTAGCTCAATTTAGGTCTCGATTAACACCCAAAGTGAACATGATTCTAACTTCCTAACTTAAACTGAGAAGCTTAACTAATGACTGCAACGACGAAAACAAAACAGAAAAGTAAACAAAAGGAGAGATCACAAATTAGTGATTAGTCAAACCATCCACAGAAACAAATTTTTCCAAAGAGAAAAAACCAAAAAAAAAAAAAAACAAATTAATCATACCATCCAAGGTGTTAGCTTTTCTTAATCCTTACGGGGGCACCCTTTCATCACGATATAATTATCAGTGTGTCACTGTAAGTACAACATTTTGTACTAGGAGTTATACAAAATACTAATGATGATTAAGCCACTTATTGGCATTTATTTAATATTATTGGAGGTGACAACGAGCCTTGAAGATTTGAGAAAAGGAATGGCCCACCGACCCATTATTGATAGCGTATCCCGATTAATTAAGATTAGCCCAATGGCCTAATTATTAATTAATTGA